>OY735244.1:0-20544 GCA_963457665.1 Thysanoteuthis rhombus | reverse complement strand
CATTTACACATTTAAACAACCCTATTTTTAAACAAGCAACCCTTCACATAACTAACGACACCACGCATTAACTCTACACAGCAACTAATTACTTAATTTAATTAACTCACTTAAATCTAATAGTATATCAACCAGACTTAAATAATCAAGATTAATTATAACTACAATTATTTTCTCAATGTAAGTGAGACACATTCTTTTATGTTAAATCTTGTTATCATTCCAGGGGCAGCTTCCACTACCCCTACTATGTTACGACTTATCTTATTTTCCAACAAGAGCGACGGGCGATATGTACGCATCATAAAACCTAATTCACAAGAACTCACTATTTAACTCTTGTTACTACCAAGTCCAACTTCATAGACAAATTACATGGTCTAATCCGATTAAATATCATAAATCGTAGCTCACTTTTGAACCTTTTTCATAAACTGCATTTTGACTTGACATCATAACCGATAAGTTATTAAGTTTTTTCCAAAATTTTTACAAAATAAACTGACGACAGCAATACACAAATTGTTAACAATTCAAAAAAAAGTAAGTATAAATTGAGGATTATCAAATTAATAAGCAAGCTCCCCTGGAAGGATATATAACACCGCCAAGCCTTTTAAGTTTCAAACATCATATAAATTTAAATAAATTACATTTAAGTTCTTACTACTTAAGTATTAAAATTTTTAAAATAAAGAATAATAGGGTCTCTAATCCTAGTTTACTAACCCTTATTTTCAAAGAATCTGAAAGTAGAATTATGTAATCAATAAAAGCAATTAAATTTTACCTACAACTGCCATTCTCATTAATCCTAACTGTTTTTAATCTCATCACTTTATTTTATACTATATAAATATAAACTTAAAGTATTGGTATAACCGCAGATGCTGGCACCAATTTTACCACTTCTCATAACATTGACTATATCAAACTCTCATTTATTGTATAAATATAAATACTGCGTAGCCTCTTAAAGTTATCTTAGTACAATACTAACAACATCCACCGTCACTTGCAAAATATTAAATCAAACAAATAACAGCGCATCTAGACAAAACGATATTAAATAAACCTAGCATATATAAAACTAGCAACAGCTTATATTATAACCAAAGCCAAATTAAACAATAAAGAACTACACCACTAACTAAACGAAGACCTTATCCACTGACTTTTAGCCTACTTTATTAAGTCTTAACAGCTCACACTGTATCTCAAAGTTTGCAACTTAGCATTTTTAATTAAAATATAAGACCTCTCCCTACATAACTATAATTACAAAAAAAGGAATCGAACCTTTCCCTTAAACTCCAAAAATTTACGTGCCACTACACCACAATGTAGATCTTTAAACTTAACATTGTTTTTACAATACGAGGGTATATATATAATAAACATCATTAAATCTTTATATAGTCTATTAGCCATATCTCGAAGAATACCATTTTTATACTCTCTCTCTCTATTGCGCCGTGTATATAATTCATTCTAAACATTTATCTAGCCACAGTAATCAAGTCTACTCACACTGAGGTCAAGCTCGCTCCTAAGAAAGAGACTACATTATATATAAGAAGATATAACTCTTTTATCATTACATGTAACGATATAATTATAATTTAATATAAAACTATACTTTACAATTAAATTAATAAGTTTAAAGTATAAATTTATATTAATTTATTTAAATAATCTTTATTTAAATTTATATACATTTGCTAGCTTACACTAAAATCATCATATCTTTTCCGTAAAAAAAAGGCCCCTTCCATGCCCTATTTTGCTTTACACTTTTATAAAATCAAAGTTCCCACATCAGCTAATTTCTTTAACTAACAATTTTTGGCCGTTTTAAAAAGCTTAGTTTATAGAAATGAAAAAGACAATTTAATATATCTATATTATATGACTCGAAACCCTTTTCATTTAGTGGAGTTTAGTCCTTGACCTTTAACAGGATCTCTTGGAGCCATATTTTTAACTTTAGGGATAACATCCTGATTTCACAATCATGGGATAATTACTATATGCCTAGGGCTATTCCTAGTTAGCATAACTATATTTCAGTGGTGGCGAGACATTGTACGAGAAAGCACTTTCCAAGGCTACCACACACTAAAAGTATCCCTAGGAATACGGATAGGTATAATTTTATTTATTACCTCGGAAGTATGCTTTTTCTTTGCTTTTTTCTGAGCCTATTTTCACAGCAGTTTAGCCCCAAACACTGAAGTTGGTGCTTGTTGACCTCCCATCCACATTCACCCTCTTAACCCTTTTCAGGTCCCTTTACTTAATACTGCCATCCTATTGGCCTCAGGAGTTACTGTCACCTGAGCCCATCATTCTCTTATAGGGGGTGACCACAAAGAAACTGTCCAATCTATAACTCTAACAATCATCCTAGGAGGCTACTTCACTGTCCTCCAAGCTCAAGAATATGCAGAAACATCTTTCTCTATTTCAGATAGAGTTTACGGATCAACTTTTTTTGTGGCCACAGGGTTCCATGGTCTACATGTTATTATCGGATCTATGTTCCTCGCGACTTGCTTAGTACGAATTTTATACCATCACTTTTCTACCAACCATCACTTTGGTTTTGAGGCCGCAGCCTGGTACTGACACTTCGTAGACGTGGTATGACTGATCTTGTACACTTGCATTTACTGATGGGGATCTTAACCATAGCTATTAAGTGGCCGAATTTTAAGCACTAGACTTTTAATCTAGATAATGATTACTAGCTAATCCTTAATAAACCCTAAACAAGAAATGATATATCATATATGATTTCGGCTCATACTTTAGATGTTTTACACATCCTTGTTTTAGCGCTCTACAAATAAACGCCTTTAAAGGTAATTAGGATTTAGAATAAGGCTGCTAACTTTATTCTGAGCAACTCGAAATTGTTCTACCTTTTATGAATAACAAATTTTTTCCTTCCAACTTTTTATTCGTCATAATTATAATTATAGGCACTATACTGTCACTATCATCTTCTCACTGACTGACTATATGGATAGGGCTGGAGCTAAACCTAATAGGATTTTTACCATTAATAAACATTAAAGGTAAAATACTAGAAGCTGAAGCTTCTATGAAATATTTTATTATCCAAAGTATAAGATCCAGAGTTCTCATTATTTCCTCAGTAATTATATATAATTCCAGACTTTCTTGGTACTCTATGTTTACCGACAACATTACTAGCAATCTTATTATACTATCTCTAATCTTGAAACTTGGGGGAGCCCCTCTCCATTTTTGAATGCCTAGTATCACTAAACAAATGACATGAGGAATCTTATTCATAATGCTAACCTGGCAGAAGTTAGCCCCTCTTTTTATACTAAGCCTAATCAATTCCAACCAATTAACTTTACTCTTAATCTCCGTAGCCTCCACAATCATAGGAAGAATCATAGCACTTAATCAAACAAACCTTCAATTAATTATCACATACTCGTCGATCTCTCACCTAGGCTGAATGCTATCTACAATCTCTATTAACAGGTCCTTAAGGATAATTTACTTTATTAATTACATCATCATCTCCATCCCTCTGATAAACATGCTTAGCACAAGACTAGGGAGACACCTATTTTCTCTAGCACACAAAAGCAAAGTGAACAACCTGATCGCAGTCTCATTAGTGCTTTCGTTAGGAGGCCTACCTCCTCTTTTAGGATTCATATCTAAACTAATTATTCTTCTATCCTTAGCTCAGATGAAAATAGTAATGTTAAGGTTGATGATATTCTGTGGAACCCTTATCAGATTGTACTTTTACTTAAACATGTCGTTAATATTAATGATCAAGTCCTATAAAGCCTTCGACATAGCAAAACCCACCAGAATTTATAACCCAATTATCTCTTTTAACATTCTAAGTAGATTTATTGTTTACCCCCTAATTATTATATTCATTAAATATGCGATGACTATTCTCTACAAATCATAAAGATATTGGCACATTATACTTCATCTTTGGTATTTGAGCAGGATTATTAGGCACATCCTTAAGCCTTATAATTCGAACCGAACTTGGGCAACCAGGGTCACTTCTCAATGACGACCAACTATATAACGTAGTTGTTACCGCTCATGGGTTTATTATAATTTTTTTCTTGGTTATACCTATTATAATTGGAGGATTTGGAAACTGACTTGTTCCTCTAATACTAGGGGCACCAGATATAGCTTTCCCTCGGATGAACAATATAAGATTCTGACTACTTCCTCCTTCTTTAACACTACTTCTAGCATCCTCTGCAGTAGAAAGAGGGGCCGGAACGGGATGAACCGTTTACCCTCCTCTTTCTAGAAACCTATCCCACGCTGGACCTTCAGTAGATCTAGCTATTTTCTCTCTTCACCTAGCAGGGATCTCTTCTATTTTGGGTGCCATCAACTTTATTACTACTATTCTTAATATACGATGAGAAGGCTTACAAATGGAGCGACTACCTTTATTCGCTTGGTCTGTTTTTATTACTGCAATTTTACTCCTTCTATCACTTCCAGTTTTAGCAGGAGCTATTACTATACTATTAACAGACCGAAATTTTAACACCACTTTTTTTGACCCAAGAGGTGGGGGGGACCCTATCCTGTACCAACACTTATTTTGATTCTTTGGTCACCCAGAGGTGTATATTCTAATTTTACCTGCCTTTGGTATTATCTCTCATATTGTCTCTCACCATTCTTTCAAGAAAGAAATTTTCGGGGCCCTTGGGATAATTTACGCTATACTTTCTATTGGTTTGCTTGGTTTTATTGTATGAGCCCACCACATGTTTACAGTGGGAATAGATGTAGATACACGAGCCTACTTCACCTCAGCAACTATAATTATTGCAATTCCAACTGGAATTAAGGTATTCAGATGATTAGCTACAATCTATGGTTCTCCTATCAAATACAACACCCCTATACTATGAGCTCTAGGATTTATTTTCTTATTTACAGTAGGGGGGCTAACCGGTATTATTCTCTCTAACTCTTCTTTAGACATTATGCTTCATGACACCTACTATGTAGTGGCTCACTTTCATTATGTCCTATCAATAGGAGCCGTCTTTGCTCTCTTTGCTGGATTTAACCACTGATACCCTCTCCTTACGGGATTAAGCCTAAACCAACAATGAACCAAGGCGCATTTTATAACAATATTTTTGGGTGTTAATTTAACCTTCTTCCCACAACATTTTCTAGGCTTAGCAGGGATACCTCGGCGATACTCGGACTACCCAGACTGCTATACCAAATGGAACATAGTCTCATCTATAGGTTCTATAGTCTCTTTAACAAGAGTTTTATTCTTTATTTTTATTGTCTGAGAGAGCCTAATCTCCCAACGAACTATCATCTGATCGAACCATTTAACTACATCCCTAGAATGAGATAATCGTCTACCGGTCGACTTCCATAGTCTCCCTGAAACAGGAGCCCTTTACATTTAAAATATGACCTACTGAGGACAATTAGGATTTCAAGATGCTTGTTCTCCTTTAATAGAACAAATTATTTTTTTTCATGATCACGCCATATTTGCTATTATTATAGTCCTGACTATAGTAATATACATAGCTATAATCCTTATAACCAACAAATTTTCTTGTTTAAATATCACAGAAAGACAAAAAATTGAAACAATCTGAACTGTAGCCCCAGCGCTGATTCTACTGTTCCTCGCTCTCCCTTCTTTACGACTCTTATATTTACTAGATGAAACTAATGACCCTTTAATTACTATTAAAACTATGGGACATCAATGATACTGAAGATACGAATACTCTGATTTCTTAGACATTGAATTTGATTCTTACATAATCCCTACTAACGAATTAGATTTAGGCAACTTCCGACTGCTGGAAACTGACCACCACTTAATTCTACCGATAAAAACTAACACTCGAATTATTGTCTCTTCTGCGGACGTAATCCACTCCTGAACAGTCCCTTCTCTGGGGGTAAAGGTAGATGCTATTCCAGGACGGCTAAACCAATTGATGTTGTACCCCAGACGACCTGGACTGTACTATGGACAATGCTCAGAAATTTGTGGAGCCAATCACTCATTTATACCAATTACACTGGAAATTGTAAACATGGATTACTTTATTAAGTGATTAAATCTAATGAACGAACAATAGAGGAGTTAGTTAATTCTATAACATAAAATTGTCAATTTTAAATAACTAAAGTATTAGTACTTTTCGCATGCCACAATTATCCCCAATCAACTGATTACTTTTATTTATTATATTCTGATCAATCATACTTATTAATACATCTATTATATGATGAAACACCAACAATATATACACGATTAGCAAAACTTTTAGAACTAATACAAACATCACATACAAATGATAACATGATAGTAGACATCTTTTCTTCTTTTGACGACCATAATTCCACTCTATTCTCAGCTCATTTTATAACATGAACTTTATCTTTATGATCTCTATTTTTTATCAATTCCTCTTATTGAATTAACCCTTCAAATTTAACCAATCTAATAAACATACCTAAACAAGCCATCAACATCCAAACTACTCGGTCCTACAGTATGAATTTAGGAGGATTTAGCCTCATAGTATCATCTTTATTTTTAACTATTATCAATTTTAATATACTAGGTCTCATGCCCTACGTGTTTAGGACTACAAGTCACCTAGCTATAACCTTTACCTTAGCCCTCCCTTTATGACTCTCTTTAATCATCTCTTCTTACTTAAATAACCCATACTCAAGACTGGCATTCATGCTGCCTCTCGGTACTCCTACTTTTCTTATTCCCTTTCTTCCAGTAATTGAAAGACTAAGTATCCTTGTTCGTCCTATTACCTTATCTATCCGATTAGCCGCTAATATTAGGGCAGGGCATATTATTCTCACATTAATTGGAGACTACCTAACTATTTCAATACTATCTAGTAATTATTTAGTCTCTAGTCTAGTGATATTAATTCAAATTGGGTATTTTATTTTCGAGATTGGTATTGGGATTATTCAAGGATATATCTTCTCCTTACTAATTACATTATATACAGACGACCATCAATAGATATAATTTATTTTGCTAATTAATTATAAATAATAAAAATTATAACTATAAAGATAATCATATAGCAATTAAACATCACCATCAACCAATGTTCCAAAGCAAAAAAGACAAGTTTATTAACATTAAACGCTCCTTGACCTCCTATAACCTCAAATCACCCCATATCTACCACCTTTAATCTTCTATTACTTATAGATTTAAACCCTAATAGTCTGGGATAACAGATGAAACTAGAGAGAAACCACATACTCCTGTTAATATAGTTAAGGATATTGAACCTAGCCTTAATATCTCCTTTATCCCAGAACCCGAAAGAAAACAACAAACTCATAATAATCAAGAAAGGCACTACAAGTTTTATACTTAAAGGTAAGAAGAAATTAGCTGTAAATATACTAAATAAGCTCTGGAATAAAAAACCCCCTCATAAAGCCCCTATCACTAACATAGACATAGGAAAGATCATCTTTAAATCGTTATCTCTCACTCTAGTATAAACGTCAGATCTTTCATTTCCTCAAACAATATAAAAAGACAATCGCATGGAATAAAGAACTGTTAAACATACCCCAAAAACTCCTAAGGCCATAATCAACCTGTTAAAATCCCCAATGATCAGCCCCTCAATAATTAAATCTTTAGAATAAAACCCAGCAAGAAAAGGCATCCCGCAAAGAGCTATATTAGAGATATTTAAAAAGGTTCTAGTTACAGGTAATAATTTAGATACATTATTAATCTGACGCATATCCTGCTTGCCCCTAAAACAATGAATAATATTTCCACCACACATAAACAACAAAGCTTTAAACATAGCATGAGTATATAGGTGGAATAAAGCTAACATAGGCATCCCTAACCCCAGGGACATTATTATTACTCCCAACTGACTTAAAGTAGACAGAGCAATAATTTTCTTTATATCATATTCATACAGAGCACAAATCCCAGACATAATAGTAGTCAACACTGAAATGTAAATCATAAACACCCTAAATCAGTAATAGCATCTTAAATACCTAAAAAACCGGATAAACAAAAAAACTCCTGCAGTCACTAGAGTAGAGGAATGCACTAATGCTGACACGGGAGTTGGTGCAGCCATAGCAGCAGGTAATCATCTCCTAAAAGGAATCTGAGCTCTTTTAGTTATACCAGCCACTATAATAAAAAAATTAACATAAACAAACTCCCTAAACCCCCACAAACATAAAACATTTCAATGCCCCAAGATAACCAGAACAGAAATAGCACTCAGAATAAAACAATCCCCAACACGGTTCATAAGAACAGTCAGTATGCCAGCAGCTAAAGACTTTCTGTTCTGGTAGTAAATGACTAAACAAAAAGATACTAACCCTAGCCCGTCTCAACCTAATAACAAAGACACTAACCTAGGGATAAAAATCAAAAAATTCATAGATAACACGAATAGTATAACCGTCAAAGTAAAACGCACTAGGTTCCTATCTCCTTTTATGTAAGAAACAGTAAACACTATGACACACCCAGAAATAAAACACACTAAACCTCTAAATCTACATCTCATTCAATCTACAACCAAATCGAAATTGATCTCTCTTCTTATACAGTTCAACAACTCCCAGCTTAGCAACAGACAAACGTTATTTATACATAAATAAGCTAGCAACAAACATATCATAAAAGACCAACAAAACAGTATAACACTAAAACATAACTCAACACCTATTAATTGAAACATAGTAAAGTAAATAAAAATTTATCTATAAACCCACAATTTATTATTTTACAAATTAAACTAACTCTACTAAAACATAATAACCTTATTTAAATAACCAATATTCAACATAAAAAATAACATAGGATAAAAATGAAGCAATAATAACAGGTACTCCCTACAAACATTTACAAACCTAGTATTTATAAAACCTATAATTCCCCCATGCTGGGTATTTACAAACATGACTAAATTATACAGCCCTCCTAAAAACACCATTAATAAAATAACCAATACAAACCACCTCCTGTACAAATACATAGAACAAAATAATATAACCTCCCTGATTAAGTTTACAAAAGGGGGAGCCCCTATATTAGCAATACAAAACAAAAACCATCACAAACACATAGTAGGATTAACATTAATTATGCCTCCACACAAAAACAGACTTCGTCTCTTTAACTTTTCATATATCAAATTAGCTAAGCAGAATAAACCAGAAGAACAAAAACCGTGGGAAATCATTATTAATATAGCTCCCTCTCACCCTCACATAAACTTACCTAATCTTCCTGCTAGCATCACTCCTATGTGCCCCACAGAAGAATAAGCAATTAAAGACTTAATATCCCTTTGACCTACACAAATAACGGCAGTAATAACACCCCCTCAGAGACAAAGAACAATTAATGCCTTCCTAAAAACTATCTCATTTAAAAAATACACCCTCAACATACGTATAATCCCATAACCTCCTAGCTTAAGAAGCACCCCAGCCAAGATTATTGAACCCGCAATAGGGGCCTCTACATGTGCCTTAGGTAGCCATAAATGAACAGAAAATATGGGCAGCTTTACTAAAAATGCACCCATCACACCTAAGAACCACAACACATTTACTCTAGATAGTACATCCACGCAATTCAAATAATAAATCAAGCACATATTGAAAGAATAATACAGATTGCTAAGCATGATTAAGCTCACCAACAGAGGCAAAGAAGCAGTAATAGTGTATAACATCATATACATACCTGCTTGCAGCCGCTCTGGCTGATACCCCCACCCAATAATTAATATTAGAGTAGGAATTAAAGAAATTTCAAAGAAAATATAAAAGTATATAACGTGGGTGCACAGGAAGTATAGAACAACCACTATACACAGGCCTAACACCGTAATAGAAAACATACCCCTTTTATTTTTTATATACAGTACCGAATAATTACTAGCCAATAATATTAAACCCCTAATTCACAATCTTAACACCACTAACATGCCTCTTATTCTATCACAACAAAAATGATTAACATAAACAAGCCCTCATACATCCACACTCAAATACTTTAAACAAACAAAAGTCATAAATATTAAATACCATAAACGAAGTTCTCACATCATGGGACCCCTCAATATTATCAACCTAAAAACCCTGAAAATAAGCCCTACAATTTATACAAACTTAAAGATGAAACGTAATCATTCCCATGCGCTCGAATTAACCTTACCAATAGAGATAGCCCTAAACTAGCCTCACAAACCCCAAAAACTACAATAACCATTATAAGACTATAATCATTTCTGAAAAGTCCCCATGTTAATAAAAAAGAAAAAATAATCCCAAGTATTAGAATCTCAAATCTAAGTAAAATATTCAAAATATGTTTCCATTGAAATAACAATACAAAAAATCCTCTAACATAAATAAAACAACCTAATAATAATTCTCCCCTTATGATCATAACTTAAGTTATAATAGTTTAAACATAAAACCCTGGTCTTGTAAACCAGTAATAGATTTAGTATCTTTATAACTAAGTTTTTAAGTGAATCGAACACTTCTAAAAAGTTTTCAAAACTTTCTTTTACCCAGTAAAAACCTAATAATCTAAAAAGTAAAGCCATATAAGATCAATAAAAGGACGTACTAAAAACACCCCGAACCAATAAACACTTAGAACCTGACCAATAAACTCGTAAGGGTACTCTACAGGACACCCCCCGATTCAAGTAAGTAAAAAGAAACACCCTACCATTGACCAAAAATTAAGCTGCATAAAAATATTATACACAGAACCACGACATCCCCCCACATGTAACAACGGAAGGAAGAACAAAACGCAAATAGACATAACCAGGCTAATAACCCCACCAAGCTTCCTTGGAATAGAACGTAAAATAGCATAAGCAAACAAAAAGTACCACTCAGGCTTAATGTGTAAAGGGGTCACTAACGGGTTAGCTGGAATAAAATTCTCGGAATCACCTAAAACATTTGGGAACAATATACTGATTTCGATCAACAACAACAATATAATAAAAAAACCAAACAAATCCTTATATGTATAATACTGGTGAAAAGGAATTTTGTCTAAATCACTGTTAATTCCCAAAGGGTTATTTCTACCGGTCTGATGCAAAAATAACAAATGCATCCCCACCATAGCAATTAAGATAAAAGGTAATAAGAAATGGAAACAAAAAAACCGCCTCAAAGTAGCGTTATCTACAGAAAACCCCCCTCAAATCCAATACACAACTATTTCTCCTACATAAGGGATAGCTGACACTAGATTAGTAATTACAGTAGCCCCCCAAAACGACATTTGCCCCCAAGGCAGTACATAACCCACAAAAGCAGTCCCTATCACTAAAAACAATAAAACCACACCAATATTCCATGTCTCAACTATTATATAAGAACCATAATAAATCCCTCGAGCAACATGAAAATACAAACAGATAAAGAAAAAAGAAGCTCCATTAGCATGGATGTAACGCAGCACTCAACCGTAATTAACATCTCGCATAATATGAACCACCGAATCAAAGGCCATCTCAACACACGAAGTGTAGTGCATGGCCAGGAACAAACCACTAGCGATCTGAACAACTAAACACAGACCTAGTAGGGACCCAAAATTTCATCAAACAGAAAGATTAACAGGAGCTGGTAAATCCACAAGAGCACCATTAACGATCTTTAAAAC
Source organism: Thysanoteuthis rhombus (assembly GCA_963457665.1). Classification (NCBI taxonomy): domain Eukaryota; kingdom Metazoa; phylum Mollusca; class Cephalopoda; order Oegopsida; family Thysanoteuthidae; genus Thysanoteuthis; species Thysanoteuthis major. The sequence continues at coordinate 8,768 of OY735244.1, read as the reverse complement.
AGGATGATTTTTTCGTAGTGAGCTAAGCATAAACGTTTACTTGAATTTAAAAACACGTAATGGCCCCTCGCAATAATAACAAATTTTAACCACACTAATCAACACAAATAACAAAATTACACCTAATAACAAGTAACACATGAAATTGTCATACATCATGATCATACTACCTCCCCCTATTCTCATAGTACTATAATCGAACAAAGATAAATCTTTTATATCAACACTAACTACCTCTTTAGTTACAAAAAAATTCATTATTATAAACCCAAAGAAAATGATGAAGAAATATATAAACACTTTGCTTGATAGAAAAATTAAATTAGGAATTAAACTAATGACGTACATAAACATCACCAACAAGCCCCCAATATACACCAAAAAGAGTAAATACCCATACCAAGAAAAAGTAATTATCCCCACCAGTCCTCTAACACACAAGGTCACTATTATTAACATAAACCCAAGCCTGAGAGGCTGAATAACTATTAGACAAATTCTACTTAAAGAAAACCCTACTGAAACTATAAATAACAAACTCATTTCAAAAGATAAGTACTAAACTCAATTTCTAACTTCCAATGTTAATATTTTTATTAAATTATCTTTTGTAGTTTAATAAATAAATGCACACCACCAAGAATACTAAAATATTTAATACACTAGGTAAGTACCTCTTTCAAATTAAATACATCAATAAGTCGTAACGATACCGGGGATATCTAGCACGCACCCAGATAAACAATCACGCCACTACGCTCACAAATGCACACAAACCTATGCCTCAGAAACCCAAAAAGACTACCCCACCAAAAAACAACCTTACGACCAACACCCTTATGAATAAAATATTACTATACTCTGCTATAAATAAAACTGCAAACCCTACTCCTCCATACTCAATGTTAAAACCAGAAACCAACTCTGACTCACCCTCGGCAAAATCAAAAGGAGCCCGGTGAGTCTCAGCCACACAAGACACGAACCACATAATTAATATAAAAAAGTTAACTAAAAAAATTCACACCACCTCTTGATATTTCATAATCAAACTCAAACTCATACTCCCAGCTAATAGTAAACAACTTAGCAAAATTAAAGACATGCTCACCTCATACGAGATCCTCTGAGCCACGGCTCGCACAGACCCCAACAGCGCGTATTTGGAATTGGAAAACCAACCGGCTCCTATCACACTATACACCCCCAAACTAGAAACACACAGAAACAACAGTATTCTCAATCCTCCTATGCTACACATGAAATAATTATTATACAAAACTCATAAAACCAACCCCAAGAAAAGGCTTATAAAAGGACAAATCAAGAATGGAAAAACATTAACTAAGGTAGGCTTAACTAATTCTTTGCTAAACAATTTGACTGCATCAGCTAACGGCTGGGGCAATCCTATTAACCCTACTTTATTAGGCCCTTTACGTAATTGAAAATAACCTAATCCTTTACGCTCCAACAAAGTAAAAAAAGCAACAGCCAATAGCGCACAAACAAAAGCTACAATACTTGACAATAACTCAACCAACATTGTTAAGAAGAATAATAAATACTCTCTAATAGGATCTTAAATCCTAGGCACTGCTCTGCCATCTTAACTTATTACACATTTTATAAAGTAAGATTAAACAAATCTTATAAAATAAACCTAAATTATTCACATTATTCTGCCAACTTTATATTATAATAATAAATTTTTAGCTTTCTCTGGTCCTCTCGTACTAAAAGAAGCGGTTATCAATTTTAAAAGATAGAAACCAACCTGGCTCACGCCGGTCTGAACTCAGATCATGTAAAGTTTTAAAAATCGAACAGATTTACCTTACTAAAGCTTCTGCACCTTAAGGTTACTTTAATCCAACATCGAGGTCGCAATCTCGTTTTTCAATAAGAACTCTCTAAACAAATTACGCTGTTATCCCTATGGTAACTATACTATAAGCAATAAAAAAATTGGTTACTTCATCAAAAAATAATTATTTCTAAGGAAGTTATATAATATACAAATTTATTCCTTAATCACCCCAATTAAAATTTATAAATGACCTTACCAATGCCTCAATAAGATCACTATAAAATTAAAGCTCATTAGGGTCTTCTCGTCCCTTTAAAACATTCAAGCTTTTTCACTATGAAAATTAAATTCTAAAAAATGAAGTAGAGACAGATTAACCTTCGTCAAACCATTCATTCTAGCCTCAAATTATAAGGCAAATTATTATGCTACCTTAGTACAGTTAAAATACCGCAGCTGTTAAAAAAATTCACCGAGCAGGCCCGACTCTTCATCTAAGTATCAACAAAGAGACATGTTTTTGATAAACAGGCGAGATTAATATTTGCCGAATTCCTTTACCTCACTTAAATAACTTGCCGTCAACAATAACTATTTACAGCTATAGCGTCCTCAAAAATTATCAAAACTAATAAACTAATACTCATACTAACATTATATTTATTTATAAATTAATTAATAAAAATTTATTGACTAGATCACACGAGCCTTAACCACAACTCACGATTTAAACTACTTTTAAAGAAAAACATTATTAATTCTACTTAAATCACAACAATGAATAAAAATTAATGAGCTCTGTAATTTTATATGAAGCTTATCCCCCATATAATAAGCTAATGCTAAAACATTTCATATTTGCTATTAGCACTACAATACTTAAATATTTTACATCAATAAACTAGCTATCATGAAAATCGATAAACATATCATTACCACTCGATAATCAATGTATAACTATGCTACGTTAACACACCCTTAACGAGTAAATCCTTTCACTTCGAGATTAAACCCTGAAGCAAGAAAAATCATCAATCCATTATACAAAAGGTACAGACATAAACTCATACTAACCTATAGTTAAATTCACCATAAACATTCCTTTACAGTACTCACGTCACCAACATTTACTTCTATACTTCTAATACTAAATAAACAAACAATTTAAATCACCTGACCTATAATTAGTTTTATTTGTAGTTACTAGATAATACTAAAGAACTGGCTTGCTCCTAGCCTTTGCTCTTCCCCGGAAGAATAGCTTATAGCCATAAGTTCTACAATCTCTACTACATGAATATGTATCAGGGTTTAATAAAGAAATACATCAAATTATTTATTTTCGGGGTATGAACCCAACAGCTTAAATTAGCTTACTTTATTACCAACCTTAATTGCGGAAGAGTTACATACTCATACATAGATTTACAATCTACCGACTTTATCGACCATCCCACATCAAGGCTTAAACAATGATATTTATTAAAGGCCTTGAAAGCCTTCAGTTTAATTAACTTAAAACCTTGTACCTTGATATTTTATTTAAAAAAATTAAACCACTTGTTTGGAAAACAAGCATACTATTTATACTAATAAAATCTACCTATTCTCAGCACAAATTAAATTCCACAGTGCCCTAAGAGATTGAAAATCTCATGTGCTAATTCTACACTATAAGAACAATCCACATATCTTACTATAGCTAGTTGTTTTTACACTACAGAGGTATATATATAATAAACATCATTAAATCTTTATATAGTCTATTAGCCATATCTCGAAGAATACCATTTTTATACTCTCTCTCTCTATTGCGCCGTGTATATAATTCATTCTAAACATTTATCTAGCCACAGTAATCAAGTCTACTCACACTGAGGTCAAGCTCGCTCCTAAGAAAGAGACTACATTATATATAAGAAGATATAACTCTTTTATCATTACATGTAACAATATAATTATAATTTAATATAAAATTATACTTTACAATTAAATTAATAAGTTTAAGTATAAACTTATATTAATTTATTTAAATAATCTTTATTTAAATTTATATACATTTGCTAGCTTACACTAAAATCATCATATCTTTTCCGTAAAAAAAAGGCCCCTTCCATGCCCTATTTTGCTTTACACTTTTATAAAATCAAAGTCCCCACATCAGCTAATTTCTTTAACTAACAATTTTTGACCGTTTTAAAAAACTTAGTTTATAGAAATGAAAAAGACAATTTAATGTATCTATATTATATGACTCGAAACCCTTTTCATTTAGTGGAGTTTAGTCCTTGACCTTTAACAGGATCTCTTGGAGCCATATTTTTAACTTTAGGGATAACATCCTGATTTCACAATCATGGTATAATTACTATATGCCTAGGGCTATTCCTAGTTAGCATAACTATATTTCAGTGGTGACGAGACATTGTACGGGAAAGCACTTTCCAAGGCTACCACACACTAAAAGTATCCCTAGGAATACGGATAGGTATAATTTTATTTATTACCTCGGAAGTATGCTTTTTCTTTGCTTTTTTCTGAGCCTATTTTCACAGCAGTTTAGCCCCAAACACTGAAGTTGGAGCTTGTTGACCTCCCATCCACATTCACCCTCTTAACCCTTTTCAGGTCCCTTTACTTAATACTGCCATCCTATTGGCCTCAGGAGTTACTGTCACCTGAGCCCATCATTCTCTTATAGGGGGTAACCACAAAGAAACTGTCCAATCTATAACTCTAACAATCATCCTAGGAGGCTACTTCACTGTCCTCCAAGCTCAAGAATATGCAGAAACATCTTTCTCTATTTCAGATAGAATTTACGGATCAACTTTTTTTGTGGCCACAGGGTTCCATGGTCTACATGTTATTATCGGATCTATGTTCCTCGCGACTTGCTTAGTACGAATTTTATACCATCACTTTTCTACCAACCATCACTTTGGTTTTGAGGCCGCAGCCTGGTACTGACACTTCGTAGACGTGGTATGACTGATCTTGTACACTTGCATTTACTGATGGGGATCTTAAAACTTTCCAACTAGAATGTAAGTTCCCTATCCGACTCTAACCAAATTAGGTATTATACTTTATTATAGAAGATGTAGTTTGCAACCACAAAGAAAGATCACTATCTTTAATACCATATTAACCTTCCGCCCTCAGTGAAAAGCCAAAAAGAGGCATTTAACTGTTAATTAAAAGACTGTAATTTTTATTACTTCGCTGGCGACACTGCGCCGGAATGAACGGATTATATTGATGTTATAAATTATAAGGTTGCCCTTCTGTGTCTATGTTGACTATTATAAGCTATATACTCATCCTGGTTATTGTTAACCTAGTTTTACTTGCCTTAGGCCTAACCATTAATAAACGCTCTTACGGTGACCGAGAAAAGAACTCGCCTTTTGAATGTGGGTTCGACCCCTCGATTCACACTCGTGCACCTTTCTCTATGCGCTTTTTCTTATTGGCAGTAATTTTTCTAATTTTTGACGTCGAAATCATTTTACTTATACCCTTAACAATAAACATCATGAAAGCTAACACACACTGACCCCTAACCAGGTCTATTATTTTCTTATTAATCCTTCTGTTAGGGTTATTTCATGAGTGGAATCAAGGATCTTTAGACTGAATGAAGTAAATCCATTGCCCTTATACCCTCAACAGCCCTACTATTTAGTAGGTACTACTTATTCTCAGTATCTTAAGTTCTAATATGCGATGACTATTCTCTACAAATCATAAAGATATTGGCACATTATACTTCATCTTTGGTATTTGAGCAGGATTATTAGGCACATCCTTGAGCCTTATAATTCGAACCGAACTTGGGCAACCAGGGTCACTTCTCAATGACGACCAACTATATAACGTAGTTGTTACCGCTCATGGGTTTATTATAATTTTTTTCTTGGTTATACCTATTATAATTGGAGGATTTGGAAACTGACTTGTTCCTCTAATACTAGGGGCACCAGATATAGCTTTCCCTCGGATGAACAATATAAGATTCTGACTACTTCCTCCTTCTTTAACACTACTTCTAGCATCCTCTGCAGTAGAAAGAGGGGCCGGAACGGGATGAACCGTTTACCCTCCTCTTTCTAGAAACCTATCCCACGCTGGACCTTCAGTAGATCTAGCTATTTTCTCTCTTCACCTAGCAGGGATCTCTTCTATTTTGGGTGCCATCAACTTTATTACTACTATTCTTAATATACGATGAGAAGGCTTACAAATGGAGCGACTACCTTTATTCGCTTGGTCTGTTTTTATTACTGCAATTTTACTCCTTCTATCACTTCCAGTTTTAGCAGGAGCTATTACTATACTATTAACAGACCGAAATTTTAACACCACTTTTTTTGACCCAAGAGGTGGGGGGGACCCTATCCTGTACCAACACTTATTTTGATTCTTTGGTCACCCAGAGGTGTATATTCTAATTTTACCTGCCTTTGGTATTATCTCTCATATTGTCTCTCACCATTCTTTCAAGAAAGAAATTTTCGGGGCCCTTGGGATAATTTACGCTATACTTTCTATTGGTTTGCTTGGTTTTATTGTATGAGCCCACCACATGTTTACGGTGGGAATAGATGTGGATACACGAGCCTACTTCACCTCAGCAACTATAATTATTGCAATTCCAACTGGGATTAAGGTATTCAGATGATTAGCTACAATCTATGGTTCTCCTATCAAATACAACACCCCTATACTATGAGCTCTAGGATTTATTTTCTTATTTACAGTAGGGGGGCTAACCGGTATTATTCTCTCTAACTCTTCTTTAGACATTATGCTTCATGACACCTACTATGTAGTGGCTCACTTTCATTATGTCCTATCAATAGGAGCCGTCTTTGCTCTCTTTGCTGGATTTAACCACTGATACCCTCTCCTTACGGGATTAAGCCTAAACCAACAATGAACCAAGGCGCATTTTATAACAATATTTTTAGGTGTTAATTTAACCTTCTTCCCACAACATTTTCTAGGCTTAGCAGGGATACCTCGGCGATACTCGGACTACCCAGACTGCTATACCAAATGGAACATAGTCTCATCTATAGGTTCTATAGTCTCTTTAACAAGAGTTTTATTCTTTATTTTTATTGTCTGAGAGAGCCTAATCTCCCAACGAACTATCATCTGATCGAACCATTTAACTACATCCCTAGAATGAGATAATCGTCTACCGGTCGACTTCCATAGTCTCCCTGAAACAGGAGCCCTTTACATTTAAAATATGACCTACTGAGGACAATTAGGATTTCAAGATGCTTGTTCTCCTTTAATAGAACAAATTATTTTTTTTCATGATCACGCCATATTTGCTATTATTATAGTCCTAACTATAGTAATATACATAGCTATAATCCTTATAACCAACAAATTTTCTTGTTTAAATATCACAGAAAGACAAAAAATTGAGACAATCTGAACTGTAGCCCCAGCGCTGATTCTACTGTTCCTCGCTCTACCTTCTTTACGACTCTTATATTTACTAGATGAAACTAATGACCCTTTAATTACTATTAAAACTATGGGACATCAATGATACTGAAGATACGAATACTCTGATTTCTTAGACATTGAATTTGATTCTTACATAATCCCTACTAACGAATTAGATTTAGGCAACTTCCGACTGCTGGAAACTGACCACCACTTAATTCTACCGATAAAAACTAACACTCGAATTATTGTCTCTTCTGCGGACGTAATCCACTCCTGAACAGTCCCTTCTCTGGGGGTAAAAGTAGATGCTATTCCAGGACGGCTAAACCAATTAATACTATACCCTAGACGACCTGGACTGTACTATGGACAATGCTCAGAAATTTGTGGAGCCAATCACTCATTTATACCAATTACACTGGAAATTGTAAACATGGATTACTTTATTAAGTGATTAAATCTAATGAACGAACAATAGAGGAGTTAATTAATTCTATAACATAAAATTGTCAATTTTAAATAACTAAAATATTAGTACTTTTCGCATGCCACAATTATCCCCAATCAACTGATTACTTTTATTTATTATATTCTGATCAATCATACTTATTAACACATCTATTATATGATGAAACACCAACAATATGTACACGATTAGCAAAACTTTTAGAACTAACACAAGCATCACATACAAATGATAACATGATAGTAGACATCTTTTCTTCTTTTGACGACCATAATTCCACTCTATTCTCAGCTCATTTTATAACATGAACTTTATCTTTATGATCTCTATTTTTTATCAATTCCTCTTATTGAATTAACCCTTCAAATTTAACCAATCTAATAAACATACCTAAACAAGCCATCAACATCCAAACTACTCGGTCCTACAGTATGAATTTAGGAGGATTTAGCCTCATAGTATCATCTTTATTTTTAACTATTATCAATTTTAATATACTAGGTCTCATGCCCTACGTGTTTAGAACTACAAGTCACCTAGCTATAACCTTTACCTTAGCCCTCCCTTTATGACTCTCTTTAATCATCTCTTCCTACTTAAATAATCCATACTCAAGACTGGCATTCATACTGCCTCTAGGTACTCCTACTTTTCTTATTCCCTTTCTTCCAGTAATTGAAAGCCTAAGTATCCTTGTTCGTCCTATTACCTTATCTATTCGATTAGCCGCTAATATTAGAGCAGGGCATATTATTCTCACATTAATTGGAGACTACCTAACTATTTCAATACTATCTAGTAATTATTTAGTCTCTAGTCTAGTGATACTGATTCAAATTGGGTATTTTATTTTCGAGATTGGTATTGGGATTATTCAAGGATATATCTTCTCCTTACTAATTACATTATATACAGACGACCATCAATAGATATCGAATAAAATATTCAAATGTTATACCTAAAGGTAAACATACCACCCTAACACCTTCAACGTTATGCTCTAACTTAAGCTATTTAAGC
>CAUOPZ010000572.1:20000-22500 GCA_963457665.1 Thysanoteuthis rhombus | reverse complement strand
TATATATATATGTGTATTTCTGTGTATATATATATGTATATTTGTGTGTATATATATATATATGTATGCATATTTAAATATATATGTATATTTCATATATATATATGTATATTTTATTGTATATTTTATGTATTTGTATATTTTATATATATACGTATATTTGTATATATATACGTGTATATGTGTATAGATCTATATGTGTTTATATATATGTATATGTGTATGTATATGTATATATGTATATATTTATATTTTGTCTATATCTGTATATATATATACGTGTATATATATGTTTGTATATCTATATATGTATGTATATCTATGTCTGAGCGTGTGTGGGTATATATGTATATGTGTGCAGGTATGTTTATATATGTATATGCATGTATATCTATATGTGTGTGTACACGTCTGTATATATATATGTGTATGTATATATATATATATATATATATATGTGTCTGTATATATATATGTGTGTCTGTATATATATGTGTGTGTCTGTATATATGTGTGTGTCTGTATATATGTGTGTGTGTGTATATACATATGTGTGTGTGTATATATATGTTTGTATCTATATATATGTGTGTGTGTTTATATATATATGTGTTTGTGTGTATATTATATATGTGTATATATATGTGAGTGTGTACATATATATATATGTGTGAGTGTTTATGTATATATATGTGTGAGTGTTTATATGTATATGTGTGAGTGTGTATGTATGTATATGTGTGAGTGTGTATGTATGCATATGTGTGAGTCTGTATGTATGTTTTCGTGTGAGTCTGTATGTTTATATATGTAAGTGTGTATGTATATATATGTGTAAGTGTGTATGTATATATATGTGTGAGTGTGTATGTATATATATGTGTGAGTGTGTATGTATATATATATGTGTGAGTGTGTACGTATATATATGTGTGAGTGTGTACGTATATATATGTGTGAGTGTGTACGTATATATGTGTGAGTGTGTATGTATATATATGTGTGAGTGTGTATATATATGTGTGAGTGTGTACGTATATATATGTGTGAGTGTGTATGTATATATATGTGTGAGTGTGTATGTATATATATGTTGAGTGTGTATGTATATATATGTGTGAGTGTGTATGTATATATATGTTTGAGTGTGTATCATATATATGTGTGAGTGTGTAATCATATATATGTGTGAGTGTGTATGATCAAATATATGTGTGAGTGTGTAATCATATATATGTGTGAGTGTGTAATCATATATATGTGTGAGTGTGTAATCATATATATGTGTGAGTGTGTAATCATATATATGTGTGAGTGTGTAATCATATATATGTGTGAGTGTGTAATCATATATATGTGTGAGTGTGTAATCATATATATGTGTGAGTGTGTAATCATATATATGTGTGAGTGTGTAATCATATATATGTGTGAGTGTGTAATCATATATATGTGTGAGTGTGTAATCATATATATGTGTGAGTGTGTAATCATATATATGTGTGAGTGTGTAATCATATATATGTGTGAGTGTGTAATCATATATATGTGTGAGTGTGTAATCATATATATGTGTGAGTGTGTAATCATATATATGTGTGAGTGTGTAATCATATATATGTGTGAGTGTGTAATCATATATATGTGTGAGTGTGTAATCATATATATGTGTGAGTGTGTAATCATATATATGTGTGAGTGTGTAATCATATATATGTGTGAGTGTGTAATCATATATATGTGTGAGTGTGTAATCATATATATGTGTGAGTGTGTAATCATATATATGTGTGAGTGTGTAATCATATATATGTGTGAGTGTGTAATCATATATATGTGTGAGTGTGTAATCATATATATGTGTGAGTGTGTAATCATATATATGTGTGAGTGTGTAATCATATATATGTGTGAGTGTGTAATCATATATATGTGTGAGTGTGTATTTATATATATGTGTGAGTGTGTAATTATATATATGTGTGAGTGTGTAATTATATATATGTGTGAGTGTGTAATTATATATATGTGTGAGTTTGTAATTATATATATGTGTGAGTGTGTAATTATATATATGTGTGAGTGTGTAATTATATATATGTGTGAGTGTGTAATTATATATATGTGTGAGTGTGTAATTATATATATGTGTGAGTGTGTAATTATATATATGCGTGAGTGTGTATGTGTATATATATGTGCGTGAGTGTGTATGTGTATATATATGCGCGTGAGTGTGTATGTGTATATATATGCGCGTGAGTGTGTATGTGTATATATATGCGCGTGAGTGTGTATGTGTATATATATGCGCGTGAGTGTGTATGTGTATATATATGCCCGTGAGTGTGTATGTGTATATATATGCCCGTGAGTGTGTACACATATATATGCGCGTGATTGTGTTCATATATATATATGTGTGATTTTGTTTATATATTTGTGTGATTTTGTTTATATATATGTGTGTATGTATATGTGTGTGAGTTTATATATATGT
>CAUOPZ010000572.1:10000-17500 GCA_963457665.1 Thysanoteuthis rhombus | reverse complement strand
AGCGTTGCTGACTAAGTAGTGGTTTCACCGAATTTGTTGAAAATTCACACTGAGTTTTAGAAATTGCTCACCACACTTTCATGGATTCTCACGTATTACACTAATTTTCTTTCTAGTTCATAAGTGCTTAGCATTATTTTTATGGGGATAGTGATGCGGAGGAAGCTTTTTAATTTCTCGTTCTACTTTTAGGCAAGAGGATCTCTTTCGAATTTTGAAGGCATATACCATCCATAACCCACAGGATGGGTACTGTCAGGCGCAGGGGCCAATTGCTGCCGTCCTTTTGATGCACATGCCTGCTGAGCAAGCGTTTTGGTGCCTTGTTTCTATTTGTGAAAAATATCTCCCTGGATATTATAGTCCTGGTTTGGTGAGTATCTCAAAACTTTACAAATTAGAAATTGTACTAGATCATCTTTATTATGTCATCATCATTATGCATGGATCCTAGCTAGCTATTCTAGTTGTAGCTAGACTTGAGCAGTTCGATATAAGGATCAAATATAATTGATAATGAAGATATAGATAAACGTGAAATGTTTGATCTGTTTCAAGCATTATACGTTATAGCTGACTTCATCCAAAAGTTGATCGTGATTATGTTGAGACAGGTGTAACATAAACACGCTTTCTTTGTTTTTTCAAATTTTTTGTCCAAATAAGTAGAAAACAAAATTGAGTAAATTCCAGGAGTTCTGGGACAACTTGAATGTATACATACACGTATATATATATATATTCAGTCATCCACTGACAGCTGTTCTGTTGTATTATATCTCTTCAGTGTAGATATGGCCTTTCAATCTCTTATTAACCAGTGTGCTCCATTCCGATAGCATTGCATATATATATATATACATATATATATGTCTATATATATATATGTGTGTTAATATATATATATGTATGTTTATATATTTATATATGTTTATATATATATGAATGTATATATGGATATATATATGGATGTGTGGACAGATATAGGGATGTGAGGAGAGATATATGTATGTACTCATGGATATATGTATGTATGTATGCATGGATAGATGTATGTATGCATGGATACATGTATCTATGTATGCATGGATACAAGTATCTATGTATGTATGGATACATGTATGCATTGATACATGTATGGATGGATGTATAGATGGAAGGATATATGTATAGATCTATGTATGTGTGAATATATATATGTATGTATAGATATACGTATATATGTACGGATATATGCATGAATATATATGTATGTATGCATGCATGAATATATGTATGCATGCATGAATATATGTATGTATGCATATATATATATGTATGTATGCATATATATATGTATGTATGCATATATATAAGTATGTATGCATATATATATGTATGTATGCATATATATATGTATGTATACATATATATATGTAAGTATGCATATATATATGTATGTATGCATATATATATGTATGTATGCATATATATATGTATGTATGCATGAATATATGTATGTATGCATGAATATATGTATGTATGCATGAATATATATGTATGTATGCATATATATATGTATGTATGCATATATATGTGTGTATGTATGCATATATATGTGTGTATGCATCCATATATAAATGTATGAATGCATATATATATGTATGTATGCATATATATATGTATGTATGCTTATATATATATGTATGTATGCATATATATATGTATGTATGCATATATGTATGTATGCATATATATATGTATGTATGCATATATATATGCATATATATGTGTATGCATATATGTGTATGCATATATGTGTATGCATATATATGTGTATGCATATATATGTGTTTGCATATATATGTGTATGCATATATATGTGTATGCATATATATGTGTATGCATATATATGTGTATGCATGTATATGTGTATGCATATATATGTATGTATGTATGCATATATATGTATGTATGCATATATATGTATGTATGCATATATATGTATGTATGCATATATATGTATGTATGCATATATATGTATGTATGCATATATATGTATGTATGCATATATATATGTATGTATGCATATATATATATGTATGTATGCATATATATATATGTATGTATGCATATATATATATGTATGTATGCATATATATATGTATGTATGCATATATATATGTATGTATGCATATATATATATATATGTATGCATATATATATATATACCAATGTATGTATGCATATATATATATATACCAATGTATGTATGCATATATATATATATATACCAATGTATGTATGCATATATATATATATATACCTATGTATGTATGCATATATATATATATATATATATATACCTATGTATGTATGCATATATATATATATATATACCTATGTATGTATGCATATATATATGTATATATGTATGTATGCATATATATATGTATATATGTATGTATGCATATATATATGTATATATGTATGTATGCATATATATATGTATATATGTATGTATGCATATATATATGTATATATGTATGTATGCATATATATATGTATATATGTATGTATGCATATATATATGTATATATGTATGTATGCATATATATATGTATATATGTATGTATGCATATATATATGTATATATGTATGTATGCATATATATATGTATATATGTATGTATGCATATATATATGTATATATGTATGTATGCATATATATATGTATATATGTATGTATGCATATATATATGTATATATGTATGTATGCATATATATATGTATATATGTATGTATGCATATATATATGTATATATGTATGTATGCATATATATATGTATATATGTATGTATGCATATATATATATGTATATATGTATGTATGCATATATATATGTATGTATGCATATATATATGTATATATGTATGTATGCATATATATATGTATATATGTATGTATGCATATATATATGTATATATGTATGTATGCATATATATATGTATATATGTATGTATGCATATATATATATATATGTATGTATGCATATATATATATATATATATATATATATATGTATGTATGCATATATATATATATATATACCTATGTATGTATGCATATATATATATATATATACCTATGTATGTATGCATATATATATATATATATACCTATGTATGTATGCATATATATATATATATATATATACCTATGTATGTATGCATATATATATATATATACCTATGTATGTATGCATATATATATATATATATATATATACCTATGTATGTATGCATATATATATATATATATATATATACCTATGTATGTATGCATATATATATATATATATATATATACCTATGTATGTATGCATATATATATATATATATATATATACCTATGTATGTATGCATATATATATATATATATATATATACCTATGTATGTATGCATATATATATATATATATATATATACCTATGTATGTATGCATATATATATATATATATATATATACCTATGTATGTATGCATATATATATATATATATATATATACCTATGTATGTATGCATATATATATATATATATATATATACCTATGTATGTATGCATATATATATATATATATATATATACCTATGTATGTATGCATATATATATATATATATATATATACCTATGTATGTATGCATATATATATATATATATATATATACCTATGTATGTATGCATATATATATATATATATATATATACCTATGTATGTATGCATATATATATATATATATATATATACCTATGTATGTATGCATATATATATATATATATATATATACCTATGTATGTATGCATATATATATATATATATATATATACCTATGTATGTATGCATATATATATATATATATATATATACCTATGTATGTATGCATATATATATATATATATATATATACCTATGTATGTATGCATATATATATATATATATATATATACCTATGTATGTATGCATATATATATATATATATATATATACCTATGTATGTATGCATATATATATATATATATATATATATACCTATGTATGTATGCATATATATATATATATATATATATATACCTATGTATGTATGCATATATATATATATATATACCTATGTATGTATGCATATATATATATATATATATATATATACCTATGTATGTATGCATATATATATATATATATATATATACCTATGTATGTATGCATATATATATATATATATATATATATACCTATGTATGTATGCATATATATATATATATATATATATACCTATGTATGTATGCATATATATATATATATATACCTATGTATGTATGCATATATATATATATATATACCTATGTATGTATGCATATATATATATATATATACCTATGTATGTATGCATATATATATATATATATACCTATGTATGTATGCATATATATATATATATATACCTATGTATGTATGCATATATATATATATATATACCTATGTATGTATGCATATATATATATATATATACCTATGTATGTATGCATATATATATATATATATACCTATGTATGTATGCATATATATATATATATATACCTATGTATGTATGCATATATATATATATATATACCTATGTATGTATGCATATATATATATATATATACCTATGTATGTATGCATATATATATATATATATACCTATGTATGTATGCATATATATATATATATATACCTATGTATGTATGCATATATATATATATATATACCTATGTATGTATGCATATATATATATATATATACCTATGTATGTATGCATATATATATATATATACCTATGTATGTATGCATATATATATATATATATACCTATGTATGTATGCATATATATATATATATATACCTATGTATGTATGCATATATATATATATATATACCTATGTATGTATGCATATATATATATATATATACCTATGTATGTATGCATATATATATATATATATACCTATGTATGTATGCATATATATATATATATATATACCTATGTATGTATGCATATATATATATATATATATATATACCTATGTATGTATGCATATATATATATATATATATATATACCTATGTATGTATGCATATATATATATATATATATATATACCTATGTATGTATGCATATATATATATATATATATATATACCTATGTATGTATGCATATATATATATATATATATATATACCTATGTATGTATGCATATATATATATATATATATATATACCTATGTATGTATGCATATATATATATATATATATATATACCTATGTATGTATGCATATATATATATATATATATATATACCTATGTATGTATGCATATATATATATATATATATATATACCTATGTATGTATGCATATATATATATATATATATATATACCTATGTATGTATGCATATATATATATATATATATATATACCTATGTATGTATGCATATATATATATATATATATATATACCTATGTATGTATGCATATATATATATATATATATATATACCTATGTATGTATGCATATATATATATATATATATATATACCTATGTATGTATGCATATATATATATATATATATATATACCTATGTATGTATGCATATATATATATATATATATATATACCTATGTATGTATGCATATATATATATATATATATATATACCTATGTATGTATGCATATATATATATATATATATATATACCTATGTATGTATGCATATATATATATATATACCTATGTATGTATGCATATATATATATATATACCTATGTATGTATGCATATATATATATATATATATACCTATGTATGTATGCATATATATATATATATATATACCTATGTATGTATGCATATATATATATATATATATACCTATGTATGTATGCATATATATATATATATACCTATGTATGTATGCATATATATATATATATATACCTATGTATGTATGCATATATATATATATATATACCTATGTATGTATGCATATATATATATATATATACCTATGTATGTATGCATATATATATATATATATACCTATGTATGTATGCATATATATATATATATATACCTATGTATGTATGCATATATATATATATATATATACCTATGTATGTATGCATATATATATATATATATATATATGTATGTATGTATGCATATATATATATATATATATATATGTATGTATGTATGCATATATATATATATATATATATATGTATGTATGTATGCATATATATATATATATATATATGTATGTATGTATGCATATATATATATATATATATATATGTATGTATGTATGCATATATATATATATATATATATATGTATGTATGTATGCATATATATATATATATATATATATGTATGTATGTATGCATATATATATATATATATATATATATGTACCTATGTATGCATATATATATATATATATATATATATGTACCTATGTATGTATATATATATATATATATATATATATGTACCTATGTATGTATGTATGCATATATATATATATATATATATATATGTACCTATGTATGTATGTATGCATATATATATATATATATATATATATGTACCTATGTATGTATGTATGCATATATATATATATATATATATATATGTACCTATGTATGTATGTATGCATATATATATATATATATATATATATGTACCTATGTATGTATGTATGCATATATATATATATATATATATATATGTACCTATGTATGTATGTATGCATATATATATATATATATATATGTACCTATGTATGTATGTATGCATATATATATATATATATATATGTACCTATGTATGTATGTATGCATATATATATATATATATATATGTACCTATGTATGTATGTATGCATATATATATATATATATATATGTACCTATGTATGTATGTATGCATATATATATATATATATATATGTACCTATGTATGTATGTATGCATATATATATATATATATATATGTACCTATGTATGTATGTATGTATGTATGTATGCATATATATATATATATATATGTACCTATGTATGTATGTATGTATGTATGTATGCATATATATATATATATATATGTACCTATGTATGTATGTATGTATATATGTATGCATATATATATATATATATATATGTACCTATGTATGTATGTATGTATGTATGTATGTATGCATATATATTATATATATATATGTACCTATGTATGTATGTATGTATGTATGTATGTATGCATATATATATATATATATATGTACCTATGTATGTATGTATGTATGCATATATATATATATATATATATATATATATGTACCTATGTATGTATGTATGTATGCATATATATATATATATATATATATATATATGTACCTATGTATGTATGTATGTATGCATATAT
>CAUOPZ010000571.1:5000-12500 GCA_963457665.1 Thysanoteuthis rhombus | reverse complement strand
GTAGTCTGCAAAAATCTTATGTTGTGCAAATTTTTTCCCTTGTGACAAAAATATGTGCACACTGAATGCTTGTGCAAATGTTATAGATAATTTGGGCGCAACATATTTCTCATGGCTAATAAAACTGTATTGACATGTTTCAATTGTGCTGGCTTGTTTAGCACTCTGCCTTCAGTATGAGTTAGTTGGGCTTTTACATAAATTGACGACTTTGATTTTTATGGAAGTTTCACTTCAAATTTGATGTAACGCAATGCATGCTTAAACCGTAGAAGTGAATAACACCAAACTCCATATACTTGGCCCTGTGATTTTTTTTTCCTCCAAAAGGAAAACAGGGATTCTCCAATTTGCATACATAGCGGTAGTTTTACTGTTGGAGATGAGATTTTGAAAGTCGGTCACAAATAATTTATATTCAAAAAATTATTTCTAGTAAATATGTGTCGGTGGTGCAGTTTGTTTGTGCGTTCATTTTGTAATTGAGAGATCGGTGGTTGAATCTAACTTTAAAAAAAATAAAAACAATAGTAGTTACAGTTAAGAATGTTGTATGTACATACATGCGGTAATAATAAAGAAGCAGTACCCATAAGAAACAATGTGTTAATATAATTGTAAAAATTTGAAAACACTGAACTAGAATATTTTAACATAAAATTGACAAAAAAAAATATTTATGCAGTAGCAGACGATCTTATTTTACAAAGTTTAGTTACATGTGGTTGCATGCCACTTTAAATACCTATTTTGTGCCACTTCATTAATATTTTTTGAAGTTTTTACTTTTATATTTACACTGTGCAGGTATGCAATCATCTTACTTGTATGATATAAGTAACATATCTAGTTGAGATTTTATCTCCTACTTCGATCTAATTTATTCAGTTTGTTATTACATTAAAAAAAGCATCACTTTATGTGATGTAATGTTGAAATGAATTAATAACAATAGCACCCATAAATTCACAGATCATGAATATTGGTCAAGTTGCTAAAAATGGTTAAATCAATTTCAAGTCTTTGCTGAAAACTTGCACTTTTGGAATTTTTTCAGCTAGTAAATGTATATAGTAGGATACCTGTATTCTCGAGACAATTGATTGAAAAATGAATAAATTCTCTCTTTCTCTTCTCATGATTAGATAATGTCTATCTCTATTTCGAGCCCCTTATAAAAAAAAAACTATGCAAACTTTCACTTTGTAAATCAGTTTGTTTCACACAAGCAACCAACTAAAACTACCTTTTTTTCTTTCTCTCAAGTTTAATTATTTTGTATTATGAAATCTAAATATTTTGAGACAAGGGAAATTCATAGGTAAAAGTCTTAAAAAAAAAAAAAAAAAATGGAGAAATTTACTTCAAGTCATCAACATATGAATCAGTTTATTTTATTATTATTTTGCATTTCACATTTCAAAAAAACAAACAATCCTCTTTGTAGTGATGCTTAGAATTAAAAACACAACACTTCAACAAAGTCAGAAAGGTAGTTTAATGACTCTGTAGAAAGATAAAGAGAGAGAGGAAGCAAATGAAATCATTATGTTAAGAAGGTAATGTGGATGACATGCAGAAAAGAAAAGTAATTTAATAATTCACTTTCTTCCAACCTTTTTTTGTGGTGTTCATTTTATGGCGGCCGTAGTGTCAGTTGTGACATATCAGTAGGCTTGTCTCATTATTTTTGTCTGTTATCTTTCTTTTTCCCCCTCTATTCGATTCTATTCCCTTTCTTTTTTTTTTTCACCAAGAACTATCACATTGTCGATCACTCTATTAACCTAGAGGAGATAAATATAATTATTAATCACAACATCGTTTTTGGTAGCTAACTATTTGTGTGTTCATTATCTCCTTTTTGCACTGTTTGCAAAATGTGTGTGGAACTCCTGTGTATCATGAAATAAACTAAGTTTCACTCATTAAATTATATCTTTGTTTTTCACTGTTTCACTCAGACAAAAGAGGTAGCCTACTAAAACTAACTCTCACCTACAGAAGATTTGACAACATCTATAGCATGTTGTTTTGTGGAGGTGTTAGCTCTGTAGTTTTTTTATATTTAATAGTCAAGTATAAAGTGCTACTGAAGAATATATAAATGATAAAAAATTGAGTAATCATCAAATATGTATACATCTGATTATTATAAAATGAATTTCTTTACTCTGAGAAATTAATGTAAGGATGAGGAAATAGCTTCAGTTTACAAAGGGTATTATACTAATCTTTAAATGCTAAGCATCAAAAATTTCTGGGTTTAAAATGTTTGCCTATGTTTTATTGGATGATAAAACTCAATATTAGCATAAATTATTCTATTCTTTAAACAGACTGCTGGTGATGAATTGGAACATCTAATGACTTTAATTCTGGTTTTTATGGGAAGTCCTGATCGCATGAGAAATCCCCATTTGCGTGCATCCCTAGCGGAGACACTTTCTTCGCTCATGCCACCTTCAGATGAACGACAGGGAAGTAACCTTGGAATGATGTCTGCGTGAGTTTTCTTCTCTTTTTTTTTTTTTTTTTTTTGCTGATCGAATTTGTACATTTTGAATTATATGATTTGTGAAATAAATCCAGAACTATATGAAGCAAGTGAAATCCTTCTGTATGTATTTGTTTGAAATTAAACAAACCACAAAAACAGGTAATTAATATTTGATTATGTTAATATTTCAAAATTTATCATGATCTAGAATGTTATATGCTGACATATCAAACAGACATTTAATTAAAAAAAAAAAGCAAACTAAAAACTATGCCAAATTATGCTGTCTGATCTGCTATTATTATGAATAGAGGGTTGTCTACTGAAAATCAGTGTGGATAGTCATGGGATTTGGATGAGTTGCAGTTCTCAAAATTCCCTTGTCTTATTTTGGCATGTACAGTACTAATATAAGTGTTTAAACTTAAGTTATTTATCATCATAATAGTCACAGGTTATATCTGTTAGTAGTGTGATTCCAAAATAGTAAAAGTAAAACTTTTCTTGTATAGGTTGTACCAATGGAGCCAGGGGGGCTGAAAATTTACTCCTTAGTATGTCGAGAAAAAAACGTTTTGTTTTTGAAAATTCTTCCCCTGAAAAGGTATTTATTGGGGAGTTCAATCTGCAATGTAAGTTAATTCTAACTTGATCCCTTAGTTTGTGTCTGGTACCATTCATGCTTCTTTTATGAAAATTACAATTTTTTTAGCAAACAAAAGGCGAAAGAAGTAGTTTATTCATTGATCAGCCCTTTTCCATTTTTTTTAATTGGTCTTCAACACGGTATGCTGCTAAAAGACGTTGGTCACGTGATGGTTTCTATTCAGTGACTAATTAGTTTTTATAGTTTGTATTTCTTAAATTTAAAAGTATATGTCTCTTGTATATGGTAAGTTGGTGTATATGCCGATTTACTAGAGAATTATTTATCATGTCTATAATCTTTGTTAGTGAAGAAATATTTGGAAATAACTCTTAATTCATTAGTTTTACTTCTTGTGAAAAAATATACTTGATAATTCTGAAAATTGAGAAAATCTTCCTCCATATTACTTTTCATTTGGTTGAATAACAACTATGAATGTTCTTACTTTCAATTTTAGATTTTATGAAGGCAAAGTTTTCCACAATCATCCACTTGCAAAACATATAGCAGAGAAGCTGTTACATGTCTTTGTTAGTATTGAGATGACGGGCCAAAGTGTTGCGTTTGAACAGAAATTTAATTACCGAAGACCCATGTATGCTGTCCTTGAGTATATTTGGGAAATTCCACTCCATCGTACAGCCATTAAGGTAAGCAATGGATGTTCACATTTTCTTTTCACAATTCCATTGTTTCTTACTTTTATGATAAAAAAAAATATAATATAAAAAAAAGATTTCTCTTGCCCTCTTCTTATAGATGCTTTACACCGAAGTTTGGAATTTAACAACTTGTAGCTTATTCTCAGCCAGGCTATGAGAAAACACAAAAGTTGAAGTAAGCAAACGGACAATAAGGCTGGAAAAAAACAAAAACAACTTATTCTACAAGAAATAATATCTGAAAATAACATAGTTTTATCAAATTTTACAGTTACTACTTGTATATGGATTGGTAATCCATCCTAGGAATGAAATGTCGCACCCCTGCCATCTTCCTAGGAATGAAAGAAAAACAGTGACATGACTTACTTCAATAAAAATAGAAGGTTGGAAAAGTTACACTGGTTGTTAATACATAGCTCAAATTTTTCTGGTTCTATCTCTCCCAACCGATGGACTGTCAATTGAATAACCACTTCCTACCAAGTCGAAAACCTCACTGACTTACTCGATTCGCAGCCCTTTTTATTGGTTATGCTAATTTAAATGATGAATGAGTACTTGACTGCAGAGGGTATTCCAAATATGCACGTGCTTTCATTTTGCCTGCATTTCCAACCAACAAAATATGTGATCAACCTGTTTACCCTTAACTTGGGATAAGTACCATTCGAATTCTCTGCTACCCCCTCCCCCCGATCCTATGATCACTAAGAGTACAGCTTGAGGCTTGTTTCTTCTGGAGCTCATTCACAAGGGGACAGCCTCTACCTCTTCCTCAGATAAATCATCTTCTGGAGACTCCTAGGTGCATTTGAGTCTGGCTGTGAATCGTCCGCATCTATGGAATTATCAGGTGTGCTTTATATAAGCTTGATCACTTTTCATTCTCTGATGATTATCACTCAGTGTTGTGCTTGAACCGAGGAAGGGACAAAGATCCTTCACCATCATGGAACATCCTTTTCTGATGGCGATTATTATAAAATACTCTGGCATTTTTTCACTATGCCATTCCTTATATATGCACATCAAAGTTAAACACTCTATCCAACTAAAAACTTTTTTTGAAATCCTACTGCAGAACACTGTGTTGGTGTCAGTGTGGAGCTCGAGCAGTGAGCCTTGCTCATGAAATGTCACTTACATCCAGTCTTCCTTTCGAGTGATGTACAGGAGCTGGGTATATAGATTTGTGCTCTTAACAATCCTCTTTACCCTGGAATACTTGCTTAAGCAATCAATGGTCATTAATTAATTACGACCCAGCTTATTCTGGTGTGGTACCCACTGGCTGTGCTGGCTCAACTGCTTCCTTTATTGCGTTGAGCCATTGTTGCAACACTCTTATCAGGGATTCCCCAAGCATGCTGAGTCGGACACTATTCTTTCATTGATGTAAATGTCATCTACGTATGCTGATGTTGCTCTCTAAATGGATTCATTCTGCAACATTACAGCATCCATGATAGATCTCAGAATTGGTGGGGCCATGTTGAATCTAAACCTCACTGTTTGGAATAGCCACAAAGATTACTTGTAAGTAGGCATTCCTCAAGTCAAGTATACAGTCATTCGACCCTTGCTGCTGCCATTCCCTCAGGCTTAGCCTGCAGATGTCTACATAAGCAGTGATTTTTTTTTTTTTTCTCTTGTATCCCTGCACCACGCACATTAACAAGATCAAACCTTTTGGTTAAAGTTCTGCCATACTTGCAGTTCATTTTCATACTCATCCCTGACCTGCTTGGACATGGAATATTCTGGCATGCTGTTTTGCAGTCCCAAGTGTTCCACAATCATCACAAACTGTTTGTTAGCCAGGAATGAGTCCATTGCAAAAGCTTTCAATTGGGTATACTTCATCTGCTTGATGTCTGACTTCTACTCCACACTCTTTGGCTGTTGATATATAGCGAATGTTCCACCAGTCAGATGTAGTCGGAGGACCCGCATGACTCTCTTTACCCCTCACAGATTGCACACAAGCTCTGCCTATTCAATCCATTAGACTACTGACTGGCCAATTGTTGAGCTGTTGAAATCATGGATTAGTTCAAGGTCAGATGTTTTGTCTGCCATTCTCTGTGTCGCCAAAATAGCTAGTGGTGATTTTGATAACAACACTGCTTGTTGCCAGAAGGTAGTAGTCACTAGTGTGCCAGCTAACACAAAAAAAAAGGTTTGTAAATGATGACATAACTTGTTGCAACAAAAGTGAAAGGATGGACAATTGGAAGAGCTATATCGGTAAGTCAAACACCGATTGCCAATGCAAAGCTCTCATATATCTAGTTCTGTCTCTCCCAACTGATTGTCAATTTTCATAACCACTTTCTATCAAATCCAAAATCTTCACTGATTCTACTCTATTTTTTATCATTCAGGCCAATTTGAATGATGCATGCATACATGACAACAGAAGGTATAAGTAATATTTCCAGAAATGCATGTACATTCATTTTTCCTGTTTTTTCATCCAACAAAATTGGCAAATATCAAATTATAAGACCATGAACAATGCAGTTTTGAACAGTACAGATAATTTTGGAATGAAATAACTGCAGTAATCAAGGTATACCTGTAATTGATGGTTGAGAAGTTGAGATTCAAAACTTATAATCAAACAATAGTTTCAGGACCTAAACATATCCTTCTGGTATTAAATATTATTTCTTTTTGATTGAAATTGTCTTTTATTTTCAAGGAATTGGCCATTTATGCAGAGGAAAATATAGAAGCTTCTGATGCTCCCCTCTTTCTTCGCTTCATCAACCTGCTTATCAATGATGCAATTTTTCTCTTAGATGAAGCTTTATCAGTAAGTAAATCATCACCCTTTTTACATTCATCTGAGTTTGTCCTTTAAAAAAGGGACAACTTGTTCGTAGATTTTATCATGTCTGATATTTCTTACTGGTTCTAACTTTGAAGTTACTGGAAAAAAATTGAAATTTGAGAAAATCAATAAAAAAACTCCTTTTTCTTAATCTGATAAAAATATTGAATTATGAAAAGTTTATGACAATTTTTATGTCCAATAGAATACAGAAATTTATGCTGGTGTTCATGTATTACAGTGTGATCAGTACCAAATTAACCTTTTAAGCCTTTGATAATGAATTTGGATTTAATTTTTTAATATAGGAAGTTTTATCTAAATATGATTTTGGTATTTAATTTTTTTTAGGAGATATCCTATTGTGTTTCAAGGATTAAAACTCATTTTGATAGCCTTGCAAACTAAGTTACAAAAAGGTTGTTAGCAGCTTATTTTTTGGTTGCCAAAGTATCTCTAAAAGTTACTGATGAATTTTATTTTTTTCTTCAATTGATATTGGCTGTAAACTAAGGCATTCAAAATGATGGACATCTATTCTGTATATCAATCCTCTATAATGTGGAATGAGCTGATGTTGTTAATTGAGTATTCTATGTTTTAATTACCTTTTTTTTTACATGGAAAATATGATATATGAAAATCGAATTCCTTTATGTTTTGATTACATTTGCACGTACAAAGTGCAAGTGTGTGTAATATTTTTAATTTATTCTTCATTGAGTTCATCCTACAATTTGATCAGTTTACCGTTGAAAGTATTTTCATTTTTTAAAGAAAGCTTGTAATTCTGATGTCAAATTAGCAATTAGTTGCTCTCTGAGGTGAAATATTTTTCCTAAATTTTTTA
>CAUOPZ010000570.1:115000-122500 GCA_963457665.1 Thysanoteuthis rhombus | reverse complement strand
ACCGAATAAGTTTCTCCAATACAGATAGCCGACAGCTGTTTCGTCATGCGAACGATATTTTAAAAACGCAGTTAATTAAGAGTTAGAAATTTCATTCTTATGTTTTGTTGGCTTTGCAAGAGAAAAAGCCCACATTTTTTGTGTAAATGAACGAAAAAATGAGTTAAAATCGTCTTTTTTTTTTTGTTTTTGTTTACATTCGCATTTCTAGAAAAGAAATTTTTCTTTCAATTTTAGGTACCATCTATCCGTTAGACCCCAGAACCATCTGGAATTTTTTTAGTTTTTAGAAAAATGATTTTTACCGGCAATAGCATTATAGATACATTGTAAATAGAACACCTTCGTAAAACCTGAGAGAAATTTTTTTTTCAAAAGATTAAATTTCTAGAGGTTTTCAAATCGAATGAAAGCACCTTAAATTAAAAGGATTTTCTTTCAGAACTGCACTAGTAACAAAAAAAAAAAAGCCGAATTTTAACCTTCAAGAATGGTGGAAAAAATTTCGAGCAGAAAATCGGAATAAAAAAGAAAACTTGAATACAAAAGTCTGCCACTTTCGAACAACTGTCGACCATCACCAACGAGCTACAGCAGATTGATGTTTTGCCGATAATTTAGAAGTCGACAAATTTGAGCCTCGGCTTTGAAATGTCCCATTCTACATAATTATCAATTAGATTTTTTTTTCGTTTCTTCAGACAATTATTTCGTTTTTTTCTGTCAAACAAACCCAAGAAAAAAGTCAAACATGAATTTTCAAATTTCAATTCACTACTGGTTTGAAATAGGCTGTCGATCAGTGAGAGAAGACCAAAATAAATTTCAAAATAACGAAGTTTACTTGAAATCAGCATGTTTACGTTTATTTATTTTTTGCAATATGAATTGCTTTTCATCATCATGGCAACGAATTGACACTCCATACACCCGATCGCGTAGTTCACTCGATGTCGTAAAACGGTCCGAATTGTGATCAAAAAAGCAACTAAAAATTAAGATGGTAAAAATTAGTCAAAATAATCATTAAAAATATTATCATAATTACTGTATTATTGTTGTTTCTTCAATGTTTTTACGCATAGAAAGGTGCTTGTACTAAGACAAACATTTGACTACCTGACGCAAGATATTCCTGTCGTACGTAATTGTTCCGACTTACGAACAGACATAACCCGGGACTGCCTGTATATAAAAAGCCTTGACCCTGAATGAGAGAAAATTCTGAAATTTGGGTCACCTCCAGTCATCAGCTTGCCAGAGGAATGGTTCGGTACAGTGCGGGCCTTTACTGCTCCCCTTTGCGAGTCACTATTATCCAATTAATTCTAAAAAGATTATCCAACCAATGCATCCTCCCGATAATCACTTATGGAGCTGAAACACGCACCCTAATCAAGAGAGAGACCCGCAAACTGAGAAGCATGCAACGTGTCAGCCGAACTGACCAGAGATGGTGTTGTGGTGACCGAGTGCGCAGATGCAATGCATCAGCCAATGCGGGGGTCACTGAGGCTGTGCAGCGCTAAGCGCATTGGGAACCTTTGGACTCATCCATGGGTTCTCTTTCTATTACTCGGCCCAGCTCTGGGAAGCTGTTTACCCTGAGATGGTGCTGTCCCATTGCAATAAGAGGGACTGGTGAGGCTTGTCATGACACTTTCACAGCCTTGGTTGCTTTAGCAACCACAGTCATATCAGCTGGAGCTATTTTTGATGGGTTGCTCTATTTTTTTCCCATGTTAAGCTTGACTTTGTGTTGAATTTTGTTCCAGTGGGAGTGCAAACTAATAGGTGTTCCATGGTATAGCCTGAGGAGCCAGTACTGGCGCTTGCCTGCTGAATCAGCCAGAGATGATGTTGTGGTGTGCATCAAAGACCAAGTGTGCAGATGCAATGTATCAGCCAATGAGGGGATACCGAGGCTGCTCATTGCTAAGTGCATTGGAAACCTTGGGTTCTCTTTCTATTAAAAGTAGACAAAACCAGAAAATACTGGCTCCACTACACCCATGATGGAGAGATGTAGCGAATTCTGGGTAAGTCTATGTCCAACGATGGACAATAAAAGACTGATGATGATACAAATGGTAGACAAGGAACTACTTTGAAGAAAATGGTGGGAACTAGGAGTAAGGGATGTAATTTTTTTTCTCATAGTTAAATTTCATGAACCTTTTGGTAGCACCTCATTTATGTACAACGTGTGTGTGCTTTTGCCTTGAAGTAACAATAAGCAAGCTCGCCTAGCAGATAATTACTTGACTACTGCAGTAAATCAAGTTTAGTAAATATCATGAGTATGTGTTTCTACACCTTATTCTTCATGTATTGAAACAGTAATATTCTTTGAGGTGAGGATAAAACCCTCACTCATATGTATGCAGTGAGCACTGGTGTACACATACATTTGTGGGCTCATTCCACTCTGTACATTAACTGTAAAAAAGTTTTTGAATGTTTAGAATTTGCATGGATAAAGAATATCTTTTTATTATACCAAATTTGTCCCAACCAAAATCAGTAAAAGTAACCTATTACTAACCTCTAAAGGGATAAAGTTTAATTATGAAACATCTCTACCAGCAAGAGAATATCCTTGCACTCAACTCCAGAGAAATCTAATCCAAGCTACCAATGGAGTCCTTGATTTCCATCAAAACACATGTGGATAGTGGGACAATAAAATGGCGTAGATATTCAGAGTGTTGTTTACAGATATATGCATTTCCACGTATATAATAGAATTAGTGTATACACATGTACTCTCTATATAAGTTTGTATACATGCAGAAGGATAGATATATGTATATTTATATACATATCCTTTTATACATATATATATACCACACAATACAAATCAATGATACAATATAATACAATATCCAATGTATGATGGATTTATTTCATAAAGTGCTCAATACATTTAACATTGAACATTATGTTAATTCAGAGTAGTGCTTAAAATATAATGGAGCAGGGATTCGCTCCACATTTATGTCTCTGTTTCTGGACTTCTACTCATCCATATCCAAACAAACATTTGAGGAAGCCATGGAATTTGTAAAAATCTATTCTAATCAGAAACAAAAATCAAACATTTTAGACAAACGGTACTATTCTACAATCAAGAACAATGAGCTTGAAAAATACGACTTCTGAGGTTTAATGTTCCTATGTGCGATCTCGATTCAGCAGAGATATTGGTCCTAATCAGTCTTAATGTTTTATATAACCTCATCAGAAAACTAGATTTTAAAAATATAAGACTATACTGGGATGATGGCCTCCTATTTGTTGAAAATAGCAACGCGCAACATTATGAAAAAATTAAAAAATACATCAGAAAAGTAAGGAAAAAATGAACTTTCAAGTTTAGATCAACGCGAATGTTAAAATTCTAACTTCTTTAGATGTCACTTTTAAGTTTGATAATAATACCCACAAACCATACAGAAAAGAAAATTCTGTAATTAAGTATATGAGCACAAGTTCCAACGAAATCATTGGAAAGATCTCCAAATCAATAGAAACTAGACTAATCCTTCAAACTTTAAATATCATAAAAATGTCAAATCCAATAAGGAAAAATATAGCAACAACAACAACAACAACAAAAATACAGGTTTGAAAAATCATTTGGTATATACCACCATTCAAAGTACAAGTAAAAACTAACTTACGAAAAACATTCATCCAATCATCAGGAAAACACTTCCCCCTGTATAACCCACTGAGTAGAATATCCAAGAACAAACTGAAAATTTTTTTATATATATATAGCTGTACAGAAAATTTCAATAAATTCATTACAAAACATAACAATAGAGTAATTAAAATTGATAATAATAAAGAGAGCGTAAAAAAAATAGATTGCAAAGTGAAGTGAAATATTATATAGGAATATCGCAAACACCCTTTAAACTTAGATGCAAAGACATATACATATTTGTTTATGCACTTGTATTTACATGTGAAAATGTAACCAAGTTAAACTTATAGTCTGATTTGTTTGATGTTTCAGTTGATATAATAAATGGGTGGAGAAGGCAATTCGTAAATGGTTCAAGCATTCCATTTATCAATTTCTGCTTTTTTCCTTGTCTCATCAAAATCTGCTGATTTTCATGCAAACAGCAAATGTGATGTTCTAGCATCATATATATTTGGTCCAAGAACATTAGAGTATTTCCTACTAAAAGTGAGAAAACATTTGTAACAAACTGATTTTTTCAGGAATGACTCAAAATGTATTCTAAATAATATACTGAAAGTCCCTAAAGATTCTAGGTAGCGAACATCATCAAATCCAAGATAGCTATTGTCATCATCTTGGAATATCTCTTTTCCACCCAATTCCAATTTGTTAAATTCATTACATTATTTGTCTCTTTCATGGTCATATTCAAGATCAAATGGCTATTTTATACAATTTTTATCCCCTGAATAGAATTAAAATGCTATTTTCTACAGTTGTGTGAGTAATTATATCTTTGAATCTATTCAACTTCTAGGGTATAGCAAAAAAATATTGTTATAATCTAATAAAATTATATTGAATTTTTTCACGTGAAATTGATAAATAATTGGCTAAATATCCACATGATATAACATTTTATACCATTTTGTTTTTCAATAACCATGCTCTTAAGAGTAAAGCATCATGGACAATAAGCAGGAATCAATTGTGAGGGATTTGCAGGATCTGGTGATAGTTCAACCATAGGTGATAAGGGTCTAGATTCACTTCAGGAATGCAGTGAAAAATTGTAATGATAACAGATCTTCATTGGTAAGGTCCAAGTAGACCTTTTAAGGTGCATATAACAAGTGTACAAAATAAACAAGGCTTTCAACAATTGCAAAAGCAAATTGGAAACAGGAGGAGGAACAGGCAGATGATAGCTCAGAAAGATATCTGAAGAAAGTTTGTACTGTTGTTCTAATAACAGGGAATAGACATAGGTATGAAGAAACTTCATAAAGCTCTATTGAAATCTTTGATTATCAGAATAATGAGACAGAAAAGTCTGCACAGTGGGGGGATACATGGGGGTTGGAAGTAAAACTGCATATCAGGTTATCATCTGTTTTGGTTGCAGCTGAGGTAAAGTACCACAGATGCTGTAAACATAAGATGGGATTTAGATCACAGTCAGATTTTTGCAGTAGGTCAACCTCCAGATGCTGATAAGTGTCAGGCCTTTCAAAATTGTCAATATTTTGAAAATAATAGTGTCAGTACTCTACAGAAAAACTCTTTGATTTGCACAGCAGTTATTGTGGAGAGGGTAAGGTTACATTATGAAGATCCAAGATCGTTGAAGGTGATGAGAGGGTTCGCCATGGAATGGATTGGCTGAAAGGTTGTATTTATAACACAAGCCACAAGGAGTTCAATTGTTCAAAAAACTGTTTGAATATTATAGACCTTTCTCAAAACTATAGACAATAACATGATTATTTGCAGAATTTGGATCTAAAATTTTCACTCTATAATGTCTGATTTGTGTGATTGATATACACCACTGAATTAATTGCATTGAAAAGGAAGAATATTATGTTGATAGATAAATGAATAAATAAGTATTTGTTGTGTAAGATAAATACTTTTTTTATCATTTGGCTACGGATTTATTGATGTATAAATACATTTTATGTCGGTCCCTTTTTAAAAGAAGCCAGTCTGTGCAAACATGTTTTGGGAGACTAGTTTGCTGGTAATTGCTCCATTCCATATGCCAAAAAAGTGATGGTAATTATTGCAATAATGGATTATGTGGCCAAACCAAGTAGCTTTCACCTGTCACACTAAAGACCCTACCAAGAGGCACAATCAATTTTAGACATTTACTCTTTGTGTTTGTACATATGAAAAGATATATAGGTTGGTAGATGTTCTAGTTCTCATTGCTGAAAGGTCATGAATGTCAACAGTCGTAGAATGTTATTGAGATAAATCCATAAAGCTGCCAGATAGCCTTTATTCATATATGAGTCCTGTCTAGAAAGTACCAAACCATTTAGTAATAACGAAAAAATTTTCTGTGATGAAGATGATTGTCATTGCTTAAAATTAGGGTGTAATTAATCATACCAAGCAGACAAACAGATATATGAATTGATGCTAAATAATGATAGATTGTACAGGATTCCAACCCCCAGTGCTTAGCAATCTACATTCCCCCAGAGTATATTTTCAATCTGACTATCCTTAGTCTGAAAGAATTCTAATTCATATGTAATTTCTGACATCCTTAAATGGTCAACCATTTAGGAATTTTGGAATGACTGCATCCAATATCTCTTATTTCCACTAACAAAGTAGAAAATGCTATTAGTAACATGCTATAACAGTGCAACACTGCAATTTGGACTTTTCTGACTATAAAATGATGAAACTTAATAAAATTAAATGAAGATAAGAAAATTGATATCTGAAAAGAATTTTGTATAACTCATTATTTTTTTTGATACTGAGTTATGCAAATTCTTTCTGAGAAAATAGTGATCCTGTAGTGTATCCAGTTAGTGCTTGCTTTCAGTCATTCTCCACCCTTATTTGGCCATTACCCACTTTTCTCAGGTTCCCTTGTCAAACAGTGATGCAACACGAGAGAAATCTTTTCTTTGGTCTATATGGACCCCTTCAAATATGCTGGGGTCCCCAAATGGGTCACATGAACCCTGATGAGAATTGTTGGGCTATGGATGAAAAACTGAATAAAGTAGCATTCAGCCCAGTTCTCTATCTATTGAATGAATTATCACATAAAATTAATATCATTGTTTGTAGATAGGAATAACAGACTGTCCTTCATTAAGTGAAATATCTCACTCAAGTGTTAGTGTAGAAATCTATAGACCCAAGTTCAATCCTGGGTTTCAGCATCATCCTATCATGAATAAATAATAAATTAGTATGTTGGTTAGCAAATTCTTTTCATGGTTTTAATCGACTTGAATATTGATGGACAAAAAGATTAGTGCACATCTTCTTGTCAGTCAAAACAGAGATTGGAGTTCTAAAGCACCATACTTCAGTAAGTAGTAATATTAACTTGATTTATTTTATATTCGATGGAGCAGTGCCAAGTTTTCGATAGCGACTTTCTTGAGAAACGAATATTGGTGGGCGAGGGAGATTTGGTCCTCATAGTTTGACTGTGTAGCGTACCAGCCCTGTTCTTGTGGAGGGAGAAAAAAGATGTTTGGAAGTGAATGGAATGCGTGCCAAGTATGAAGTCGGATGCTCATTGAAATATAGTGGAATGAACATTATTTTGGCCAGACAAAAGATGTTTGTTTATTTGAAGAATGAAGAATGAAGTTGAGGTACATGTAAGGATA
Source organism: Thysanoteuthis rhombus (assembly GCA_963457665.1). Classification (NCBI taxonomy): domain Eukaryota; kingdom Metazoa; phylum Mollusca; class Cephalopoda; order Oegopsida; family Thysanoteuthidae; genus Thysanoteuthis; species Thysanoteuthis major. Next base: position 115,150 of record CAUOPZ010000570.1, on the reverse strand, counting down.
ATCTAAATACAATTGATCATGAGGAGTGTTGTTAGGAGAAGAGATGGTAAAATGTGGGAGCTTTCTAGTCTTGATAGTACTGGAGTTGGAGTTGGAGTGGAGTTATATGAACTTGGATCGATCCAAGATAATACGTAAAATCTGGTTTCA
>CAUOPZ010000570.1:10000-100000 GCA_963457665.1 Thysanoteuthis rhombus | reverse complement strand
TTGTTACCAGTACATCCAGGAAGGCTAATTTATTGTTACTCTCCTTTTCCATTTTGAACTGTTTAGAAGCTCTGATTGAGTTCACATGGTCAAGTAGTAACTGTGGGTCTTCTGGATGTGGCCATAGTAAGAAGGTGTCATCTACATATCGAAGCCACATGCTTGGCCTTAGAGGTGATGTTCCTAAGGCCAATTCTTCAAAGTACTCCATGTACATATTTGCCATCACTGGTGATTGTGCTGATCCCATAGCTAAGCCTTCCTCCTGTCAGTACATCTCATTGCCCAGTTGGAAGTATGTTGTTTCTATGCAGAAAGTCAACATGAACAACCAAGATGAGGATGGTCCGAATAGTAATAGAAATAAATGTATGTCCGTATATTTATATATGTGTATGTATATATATATATGAATGTATAAATCATGAACACCTTCTTCAAGAAGGGACCCAATAGGAAATGGACTTGGAAGAGCCCCAATCATGAAACAAGGAACGAAATAGACTACATCCTAACAGACAAAAACGATATCATCAAGGACATCCAAGTCCTAAATCAAGTCAATGTAGGCAGCGACCACAGAATGGTACGATGTAAAGTACAAATAAACACCAATAAAGAACGCAGGAAAATGTTCCATTCAAAACCGCAGCCTCTAAACATACCAAAAGAGCACGTTCAATCTTTCAAGTTTGAATTGAAAAACTGATTCAGAATTCTTACTGAACAAGACAACACCAACATCAACGAACTAAACAACAAAATGACAGCGTCAATAATTGAAGTAGCCTCTACATTCAAGCCAATGAGCAAACAACCCATTAGCAAAATCTCGGATGAGACTAGAAATCTCATGGAAAAACGCAGAAACCTCAAGCCACCGACAACAATGAGAGAGAAAATTGAAGAGGCTGAACTAAACATATTGATTAAGAAGAAACGAAGGGAAGACAGAAGGAGATACACGACGGCAGTCATTGAATCAACTCTTGAAAAAGGTCGGGGCTTCAAAGCTATATACAAACTCCTCAACTCGGGACGAAGGCAAATAACTAGCATACTCGAGGAAAATGGAAACCTAACAACAGACAGAGACAGGAATGTCGAACGTGCCAAAGAATTCTACCAAAAACTTTATTTGTCCAAACAAGGACTACAAAACAATGAGCAAGATACACAAGACATGAGCAATCAACTCGAGGACTTCCCGAAAGTAACCCCATGGGAGGTGAAAGAAGCCATTAAACAGACGAAGAAAGGAACTGCCGCTGGACCAGACAACATCACCATCGACCTACTCCGAAAAGCAGGTAAAATCATCACTAGGAAACTGGCCGTCCTCTTCAACTTGTGTCTAAAACACAGTAAAGTCCCAGACGGCTGGAACACTGCTATCATAATGCTTTTATATAAAAAAAGGAAACCCGAAAGACATGAACAACTATAGGCCTATAAGCCTACTCAACTGTGTATACAAACTTTTCACAAAGATCATCACCAACCAAATCACAAAAACTCTCGATGAAAACCAGCCACGTGAACAGGCTGGCTTTAGAAGAAGCTACTCGACCATGGACCACCTGCACTCGATAAATCAACTGAAAGAAAAAGCAGCTGAGTATAAACTACCACTTGCCGTAGCATTTATCGACTTCAAAAAGGCGTTTGACTCAGTAGAAATCCCTAAGGTCATGGAGGCCATCAGTCGCCAAGGTGTAGATCCAGTATATGTTGAAGTGTTGAAACATATATACAATCACGGCAGCTCATTTATCAGGCTACATAAAGACTCAGAACCCTTTCAGCTCCAGAAAGGAGTATGACAGAATGATACCAGCTCACCTAAACTCTTCACAGCCTGCCTCGAGATGATCTTCAGAAGGCTAGACTAGGAGAGTAAAGGAATTAAAATAGATGGCAAGTATCTGAGCAACCTCAGATTCGCAGACGACATTGCCCATTTTGCAGAGAACCTACACGACCTCCAACTAATGATAGATGAACTAAATGAAGAGAGCAAGAAAGTCGGCCTACACATGAACTTCAGCAAGACGAAGATCATGTGCAACAACCACATTGGAGATAAAAACACTGAGATCGAAATCGAGGACACAGAACTCAAGAAAGTAGACCACTACATCTACCTAGGGCAACGAATCTCCATGAGACCCTCAAAAGAAGAAGAAATCAAGCGAAGAATCACCCTAGGATGGCAAGCCTTTGGCAGAGCTAGCTCAACCTTCAAAAATAATAAGATCCCATTGATCCTAAAGAGAAGGGTGTATAACCTATGCATCCTCCCAATAGTCACTTATGGAGCTGAAACATGGAACTCAACCAAGAGACAGACCCGTAAGCTGAGAACCATGCTATGTGCACATGAAAGAATAATGCTGGGCCTCACATGGAGAGACCACAAAACAGCACAGTACATCCGGGAAAAGACAAGAGTTAGAGAATCATAGAATCCATAAAAAATCTCAATTGGTGATGGGCTGGCCATGTTGCAAGAATGGCAGACAATCGATGGACATCATGACTCACAACATGGATTCCCCGAGACCACATGCGCAACCGAGGCCGACAAAATGTTAGATGGAGAGACGAGCTAGACAAGTTCAGGAAGTACTGGCTCCGTGACGCCCATGATAGAGAAGTGTGGCAAATCCTGGGGAAGGTCTATGTCCAACGACGGACGCTAAAAGACTGATGATGATAATGATGATGATGATAAGTATATACATGTTTGTATATATGTTAATATATGTTTCAACAGAAAAATCACCGCAAGACATCCTGGATGCACCCCAGATTGGGGGACTGGCACATGATAGACTACATGATTACTTGGAGGCGAGACGTAAATGACATTTCTATCACTCGTTCTCTTCATGGCACCTGCTTTCATTCAGATCACGCTCTTCTTCGTAACAGGGTCTCTTTCTGTCTGGTGCCTAAGAAACTTCAAAAGTCAGTAATACTGAAACGCATCAATGTGTTGCCACTGAAAAATAGCAAGAAAAATGAGGAACTATGTAACAATGTGGAGGAATCTCTCGACACAGTAGAGATAACCAATGACATTGAAATGTCTTGGAAGAGTCTCAGAGATGTTGTGTATTCTTCCTGATTTGAAATACTTGGGCTTCCTGTTCGTAAATACCAAGATTGGTTTGACGATAACAATGAAAATGTTAAAGAATTGATCAATCAAATGCATGATATACATAGAACATTGATCAATGAGAAGAAGTTGTATGTTAAACATCAAGCATATAAGAAGTGCAAAAATGAGGTTCAAACTGCTCTCTGCAACATGAAAAGTTCTTGATGGTGCTGTAGAAGTGCCAAACTCCAACAGGCAGCTGATATGAAGGATACAAAACCTTCTATGAGGGCTAAAGGAAGTTTCATGGTCCAAGGGATAGTGGCAGAACCCTCCAAATGGACAAAAAGGATATCTTTCTGCACTGGAGGGAACACTTTGAATGCCGTCTTAATTCCAAATCCGAAGTAGATGAAGATGTTATAGCCTCAATTCCTCAGCGACCAGAAATACCTCAGCTCTCTTATCTTCCAACCTTTAAAGAAATCAAAGATGTAATCAAGCAAATCTTATCAGGCAAGGCCCAAGGAAAAGACAGAATTCCACCCGAGATCTATAAGTATGGTGACACAAAACTGATAAAAAAGCTCTTTGATCTCTTTATTGTCATCTCGAAGCATGTACCGCAAGATTTTAAGGATGCTTTCATAAAACATCTTTTCAAAAACAAGGGTAGTCAAAACATCTGTGACAACTCCTGGGGGATCTCTCTGTTGTCAATCGAAGGGAAGATTTTAGCTTGACTTATTCTTAACAGAATAATTCAACATCTCGTTGATGAAATTTACCCAGAATCACAATGTGGCTTTTGAGCTGGCCGTGGTGTTATTGACATGATTTTCTCCCTTCGTCAGGTTGCCGAGAAAGTTAGAGAGAAAAATCAGGAATTGTACATGGTGTTTGTGGACTCAACTAAGGCCCTTGACACCGTGAACAGAGAGGCACTGTGGAAGGTGCTCAAGAAACTTGGTATTCCTGACAACATGCTCAATGTCATCATATCTTCTCACCAGGGTATGAAGGGTGCTGTGGTGTCTGATGGGGGAAGTTTCTGAACTGTTCGATGTTTCCAATGGTACAAAGCAGGGTTGTGTCATGGCTCCAGTTCTCTTTGCATTGTTTTTCTCGGTGATGCTCCAATATGCTTATGCTGATTCAACTTGTGGTGTTCAATTTCAATTTTGCACAAGTGGTGGCCTCTTTAACCCTCAGCGTTTCAAAGTGAGAACTTGTGTGCATCCAAGCATCATATGCAATCTCTTGTTTGCAGACGATGCTGCTCTGGTAACAGCATCTCTTGAAGAAGCTCAGGAAGTTGTGAATCACTTCTCGAATGCTTGTAAGGCTTTTAGACTCACCATCAGCATAAAGAAAACTGAGGTTGTGCATCAGCCCCGCCCCTAATCCCAAGCAGATCAAAGGTGTGAAACAAAAACCACCCTTTCACCAATTCCTAAATATCCCAATAACAGTAGATGGCAAAAACCTGAAGTATGTGAAATCTTTTATATATTTTGGAAGTACTGTGAACTCGCATGCATCGCTTGATGATGATCAACTGCATAGCCAAAGCATCGAATGCTCTTGGTAAGCTTCACCCTCGCCTTTCGGACCAGAGGGGTGTGAAACTAGACACCAAGATTCAGGTCTATAAAGCTGTCATTCTCTCCATCTTTTTGTATGGATCCAAGACGTAGATTAATCAACTCAACGTCTTCAACAAACACTGCCTTTGCTCCATATGTGGTTACACACTAGAAGACCAAGAGATGAACTTATAGAACTGAAAAGCAAACATCTTGTCTACAACTATGGAAGAGAGAAAGTATAACAAAGTGAAGTAGGTTTCCTCATCGAGAAGGACCTCAAAGACAATGTGGTAGGTTTCAAAGTTATGTCAGGCAGCTTTGTCACCATACTACTCTCAAAGCAGTACAAGCTAAATGTCATCCAAGTCTATGCTCCCGCTTCACAATCAACCAAAGAGGAAATAAACAACTTCTATGATGACTTGAATTCCCTACTACAAGATACCAAAAGATACTTCAACATTATCATTGAAGATTTCAAAGCACAAGTTGGATAAGGAAATGAACAATGCGTTTGAGAATTCAGATACAAAAGACAGAACAAAAGAGATGAAGATCTTGTAAATTCTGCAACTGCAAACAACTTCAAAATCATGAATACATTCTTGAAATAGAAACCTAATAGGAAATGGACTTTGAAGAGTACCAACCATGTAACCAAAAATAAAATTTACCACATCTTAGCAGATAAAAGCAACACCGTCAAAGATATTAAACCAAGTAAACATAGGAAGCAACCATAGAATAGAGAGATGTAAAATGCAAGTAAACACCAATAAAAACCTCAGAAAAATGTTCCATACCAAACGGCAACTACTAAACGTACCCAATGAACTCACCCAACCCTTCAAGCTAGAATTGAAAAACAGTCATAAAATACTTACCAAAGAAAATGACACCAACATTAATGAAATCCACAGCAAAATAACAACTTCGCCGATAAAAGCTGCTACTATGTTTATACCAAGAACAAATCTCAGATGAAAGCAAGAACCTCATTGAAAAGCGCAGAAACCTCTAACCACCAGCAATAACAAGGGGAAAAATAGAGGAGACTGAACTAAACAAAACAATAAAAAAAAAAACTATGCGAAGACAGAAGAAGGTACATGAAAGCAATCATCAAAACCACTCTCAAAAAACATTTGGGCTTTAACGCAATAAACAAAGCTCTCTGGATAGGACAGAAACAAATAACTAGCATACTCAAAGAAAACAGAGACATAACAACTGACAGAGACAGAATTGTTGAACACGCCCAAGAATTCTACCAAGAACTCTACTCTTCTAGATTTGGGCAACAAAACAACCAGGATACACAAGATGCTGACAATCATTTGAGGACTTCCCAGAAGTTATACCATGAGAGGTTAAACAAGCCATCAAACAAACAAGAAAAGGAAAAGCCCCTGGACCAAATAATATCATCATCATTCTACTAAAAAAAGCTGTAAGATCGTCAACAAAAACTAGCTATTGTATTCAACTTGTGTTTAAAACAAAGTAAAGTCCCAAAAGACTGGAACACGGCAATCATAATGCTTCTACATGAGAGAGGAAACTCTAAACACCTCAACAACTACAAGCCAATAAACATACTCAACTCCATCTACAAACTTTTCACAAAAATCATCAGCAATTGTATTACTAAAACACTAGATGAAAACTAACCACGGGAACAGGCTAGATTTAGAAGAAACCACTCGACCTTCAACCATCTCCATTCAATAAATCAGCTGAAAGAGAAAGCAGCAGAGTACAAAATGCCACTCACTGTAGCAATTATAGACTTCAAGAAGGCATTTGATTCAGTAGAAATTCCCATGGCCATGAAGGCCATCACTCTACAAGGTGTAGACCCTGTATATGTTAAAATACTACGACATATATACAATCACAGCAACTCCTTTATCGGCTTACATAAGGACTCTGAATCCTTCCAGCTTTGAAAAGGAGTAAGACGAGGTGATCCCAGCTCATCCAAACTCTTTAAAGCCCTTACCTCAAGATGATCTTCTGAAACTTGGATTGGGAGAATAGAGAAATCAAAACAGAAGGCGAATATCTGAGCAATCTCAGATTTGCAGACAACATCATCCTTTTCACAGAGAACCTACATGACCTGCAACTAATGCAAGATGAACTACACAAAGAAAGCAAAAAAGTCAGCCTACACATGAACTTCAGTAAAACGAAAGTCATCTGCAACAATCACATTAAGAATGACATAACTGTCAAAATCGATGATGCAAAACTGGGGAAAGTAGATCACTACATCTACCCAGGACAACGAATCTTTATGAAATCCACAAAAGAGAAAGAATTCAAGTGAAGAATCATCCTAGGATGGCAAGCCTTTGGCAGAGTGAGCTCAACCTTTAAAAACCTGAAGATCCCAATAATCCTAAAAAGAAGAGTATACAACCAATGCATCCTCCCAGTAGTCACTTATGGAACTGAAACATGGAACCTAACCAAGAGACAGACCCACAAGCAGAGAAGCATACAAAGCACACATGAGAGAATCATGTAAAGCCCCCCATTTTTCTAGCCTTTTCAGTATGGATTGAGGTGTAGTATCTGTTCCCCGGCAGAGACCGAGGCACTGATACTGATACTTGCCTACCGAATGGGCTGGACATTGTGTGTTGGTGAGCATCAGAGACTGAATGTGCATTGTTGCGCGCATTGGAAGCCTTTAGACTTGTCCATGGGCTCTCCCACTATCACTCGGCCCAGCTGCGGGGGAACTGTTGCCCCAGAGCAGCACTGTTCCATTGCACTAAAAGGGACAGGTCGGGATTATCGTGATGCTTTTGTGACTGCAGTTGTTTTAGCAACCATGGTTGCTTGGCAACCAAAGTTGCATCGACTGGAGCTATTTTTGATGGGTTGCATCTTTTCCCCACGTAAAGCCTTGACCTTGTGTCACATTTTGACATCCCACAGAAAACACAGCCAAGTAAAAATAACAATAAAACCAAATAAAAACTCTTCCCACCATGTTGCACCCACAAAAATTTCCCCAAATTGCCCAAACTGGAATCTAATACATACAGTCGCCTGAAGAGGCCCAAACAGAGCAGAAACATAAACTTATTAATGAAGCAAATCCACTTTCTACTATATATATTTATACATGTATATATGTATATATATATGTATATACTGATCGTCCAGTTCAGCGTAAGGTAGGGGTAGAATGTTTGTCTCTGGGTCTGAAGTGAAGGTTTCGATCCTACCTCACATTACTGGGGGGGGGGGACTGAAGAGTTGTAATACAATGAAACAGCTGTCTATTGATGACACAATTATCAATTATTACTATATATACATATAGATATATATACTTATATATATGTGTATGTATAAATATATATACATGTCTATATATATGTATGTATACATACATCTGTATTTATAAATATGTGTGTATATAATTGTATATATATGTGTGTGTATATATATATATATATGTATATATATATATGTGTGTGTGTGTGTATATCTGTATACTGGAGTCTATTATGTATCGTGTAAAAATATTTACCTGTGTTTCTGAGCAGTTCGAGTGGTTTCTACATTACTTACTTTAAATTTGAATAATTCACTATTTATAAGCTGTCAGTACTGAGAAAATGAGTACATATTTTCAATTCCATATGTGGTTTTTCAGATAGTGACTAAACTTGTTCAAGAGTCCATTTTTTTTCAAATGGTGGGTAAGAGAAATAAATGTATACATTATCAATTTCATTTGAGGTTTTATCAAAAGGTGACTAAACTCAGTGAATGTGTCCATTGTTTTAAATTGTGGGTTGAACATAATTCTATCTGCAAAATGTAAATATTAGTTACAGACAGGGAAAAAGAAACAGAAAAAGTCACACAGTTCATTATATAGATAGATGCTTATTTTCTTGTCTGATATTTTCACCCGCTAAACACAAGTCTAAGGTATGAAATGTAATTAAGTATTATTTTTTTGAAAATCATATGAAATTTGATAAGGTAATGCTGGAACTATTTTGTGACCATCTCATTGTTTCAGTTTGTTCTCTCTTTCTTTGTGTGATTGTAAATCAAGCTATTTACATAAGATTTATAGATGTCACTAGGAATGGTGCCAATCTCCTATAAGTGAATGTTATTTGAGGAATGTGATTCTGATGATGGTCTACTTGTTAAAAAGATTCATGCCAAGTCTTGTTTCTAGTAGAAGATTCATTTCACCCTCAAATCTGGCGAATCCCAAGGTGGTATTTAAGAATCAGTCATTGCTCTGCCAACAGACACCCAGACATCATCTATTGCAATGACATTAAAAGAGAAAGGGTGGAGCTTCCAAAGTTCCATCCTATATCAGTGGTTACACCCATGAAATGCACATGGGTAATATTTCATCCATCTGAAGAAACTGTTTCTTTTTAATATCTAATAAGAAAAGAGAAAAGAAGAATGAGAATATAATGCATAAGTTGTTATATCTGACCATTCAAATAAAAGAACTTTTCTGATCACTGTCTTTCAAAAAGGGGACATTCCTGGTCATTGTCAGAGCTACCAACATACGTAAATAATGTAGCAGCTACATTATTGTTGAAAGTTGGTAAAATGCCTTAAATTCAGAGTGAAAAAAGCCATAAGAAAAACATGATAGACTTTCAACACTTCATTTATGGCTGTAAGAGCAATATGAAAAAAATTAATACACATAGCTAAAAAGTAGTACATGGCACTACATGATTACCTAAAACTGATGAGTTTTCAATACAGAGGAGGCATTTTTTCCATGGAGAAAATGATGAAAGCTGAAATTCGAGACTTTTAAAGAATTCGAAAAATTCCATTTAGATAAAGATTTCAATTCTTAAAGAGAGAACATGTCTGGGAAATCTGCAATCTCTGATATATGCCTGTCATAGAAGAATGGTTAGTCAGCTAATCTCATAGAGCATTTTTCTTTGTCTAGTGAATTTGATCTTTACTGAATATTCTTCTACTTTGACTATGTGCCTAAGTTAAGCTTAATAAATATTTTCATAAGTCTATTCAAATAATTTTGATTAACATATTTAGACATGTCTCAAATTGGTATGTATAGAAGGTCTGTTCTGAAAGTACACAGCCATTTTCAATATACCAAGAACTTGAGAACTATAGGCTTATTTAGTCAGGAGTGAGATACCATAGTGTGAGCTTGTGTACTACATGAATGTTGCATCAACAGTGCTCATACCTACATATTCTTCACATTTTGTGCAGGTTTTTCTGCAAAACATCACATCACTCAGGTTTGCCTCACCCTTTCCCTAATCCAGATTTGGCTTTCTGTGATTTGTGATGAAGCAGCTGATTGTGATCCCAGACTAATTTGTTGGTATTCAATGGCTAGATATTTTTCAGACAAAACTTTCTATTGTAACAGAACATACTAATTTGATTATCCTTGAATCAATGAGCATGAATGGATTTGTGTACTCATGATATTTACATAATATGTATTTTTTAAATTTTTGTTCCTGATTTTCAAAATTTATTAGAAAATGACTGAGCAATGTTTAAGTGTCATAGAATTTTATTTGCAGTGCTCCATTATTCTAAAATGGTGAACATATGTTGTTTCCATGTAAGGAAGATTCCCCAGAAAATAAGGGTCGTTTATGTCATATCATTTTCTATACATGTTCAGAAAATTTCATTTTCTGTATTTCATAAAATGAAAATATGAATGAAAATAATGATAAAACACAAAAAACTTATCCAATTTCTAATCACCAACTTACAGGCCATCTTGTATATAGATTAATTAATGTCCGTAGTCTAATGATGAAAATTTTTCAAGATAATCTCTTTGCTTGCCAATACATTTAATTCAGTGGTGAATAATAAACACATAGATTGAAGATTATACACTGAAAATTTTAGATCAAACTCATTTAATAGGCATGTATGTACCCCAATACATATAAATGCATAACTATACACATGTAAACATATCAGTTTTATTTTAATTTATACATTCATATGAAAACATTATTATTTTATGGTAATTCATGCGAAACTGGGCAAAATCTTGAATGTTTAATATTTACTTCAGATTCAATAAGACTGGAAATTAGTTTAGGTAGAACTGTGTTTATTTTACACAAATTTTTAATTTGTTCTTATAATTGTGTTTGTTTTATTTTGGCTTATACCCATGGAAGAAATATTACAATATATATAAGCATGCATATTTATTCATGTATTTACACATCTAATTATATCTATATATCACTTTCTTTCAGGTTTTAACAATAGTTTCTGTTGAATGTTTCAATTTATTTGGAAACACAAATATAGTGATGGTTAAAGACATACTTAATCATTGATCTTCTTTGCTTTCAATAACTTCATACCATATATCAACAAATTTTTCGAGTACAAATTTGAAAAATTCCTTCTACTTTGATTAAAAATGAGAGACTTATTTTCAACCTCTTCACTTGAAGAAAGTCCTTGTTCATGAAGAAATGAAACAAATGATAGTTTGTTGGAGCAAGGAGAATATGCATGATGAATTGTCTCTTCCCCCAGCTAAATACCTTGACAAGAATTTTGGTCATACAAGTGGTACAAGGACATGCATTATCATGATAAAGACTGACTCCATTTCTAGTCACTACAGGTATTTTCAGTCAAAAGCTCTTTTCAAATTCAAAAATTGTTGGAAGTAAACTTCAGCTATGACTGGTTGTCATTTCATAGTTTGTAATTGATGATTCCCAGGATATACTACCAAACATCCAACAAGATCTTTGGCTGAAACTTGCTTTTTGGCTGGGACAAAAGTTTATAACCATGACTGAGCCACTGAAGAATCTACTTGATATTTGATTGTTTGCCAAGTTACTCATATAGACACACATGCAGACACTCAAATACACATATGCAGATAAATGAGAGAGCTAGTTTTCTTTTAAATCAGAATTTTATTATACATTTATGCATGTAGGTATCTATGTACAATTCTTTATATTAATCCTGATTTTATTGTTTACATACGTAAGCATGAAAGATTGGCTAAAAATTAAGGAAATATAAATATAAATCTTCAAATTAGATTCATGCAAATAATTCTGCTTCAAGCATTTTCATTGTAAACTTTAGTACTTGTGTGTCTGACATGTATGTATGTTACAGTCAGATACTTTGCATTTCGTAAACACATGTGTAAATGTGCACATATAATGTTAATCCCATATTTGTGTATGTGTAACTTCCTTCCACTGTCCTGATTTCAAGTAAAGTCACTGGAACATTTATAGCCAAGTTTCAAATTTTTTAGATTGACAGTGCCTTGTGAAAAGTATGATCATACGGGGTTATACTTGTATTGGATGTCTTCGTATATTAGCCACTTGTCAAGGGCTGTAAAAAAGTTGTCCAGATTTCTAAACATGATCAAATAAACATATTCTTATCATCTATGCAAAGTATTTGCTGAGTTGATAGAGCCTTGTAAATGTATTTGCTGTTCACCACGAGTAGTATCTAGGACAATGTACACTCAATAAGAGCTTATATCTTCTCAAGGGGAAATGTATACATTTAATATAGAAGCTGTTCATCCTTGCTTAATCTAAAATGTATGTTGTTTTTTTTGAGCCACAGAATTCTATTTGTGCTTTTTATCTCTTATAAATCTCTGTTGTGCTTAGTTCCGTCAAACATTTCGCAATTTAAATCAACACATTGTTTTAGCGTGGGACTTGATACAAGGTCTGTCTTGAAAACATCCAGCCATTTTGTAAATCTCACAAACCAGTAGTGCAGCCTTAATGGAACATGACAACCAATCATTGGGACCTTACTGCACATGCATGAATAGACACTTTCCCTTGGATTTATTCACTTGATAGTGAGATGAGTGAGCTTGTGACCATTCTATCACTATCCAGAGCATCTGCGCTTAAAAATTACTCAGCTATACCATCCAGTGGTTCTGTGCATCAAGTTGTAGATCTGGCCTGCCTATTCTTCATGTCTTGTGCAAGTTCTGGCTCTTCCCAAAGAGATTTCAGACCATGGACGAGATTAAAGAGAACATGATAAGGCAGCTGATGGCTATCCTGAAAGAGAACTTTGTGGACCTATTTGGGTACATATCCTGCAATCATTTGAATATTGTAATTAAAACTTTAAACATTATTCTTTCTTCTATTCTAAACCAGTGAAGGATGATAATGTTGGCCCTGATTGACTCACATTTACCAGGTTTCAAAACTAACCAAGCAGCTACTTTTCGAACTTTTATAGCTTAAGAAATTGTGATTTATTCAAGCCAAAGAAAAGTGAGGTACAATAGTCTAACATATAGGTAATAGGTGAGTGAATAAGTTGCTCACTTTCATCCTTGGTAAGTAAGTTTCTTATGCCATGGACATCTGATTAATTTACAACAGTGGGAGACAACATTATTAATATGCATCTCTAAAAGACTCAGAAACACCTTTTTTGTTACAGTTCAATGAATTCTCAATGATTTTATAAAGTGGCATATGTTTCTCAGTTGAGCTTATTAATCACAATGTCTTTGATGAGTATAACTCTAGTGGTACATCTCTGGCTTAATGTTTTTTTCAATCTTCCATATTATTTTGTCATTCCATTTTTATTCTCCTTTATTTTACTTGAACAATTTAGTTGAGGCTTCATTTACCATACATTTTGGGAACATATTCTGTTGGTTGCCTGCCTCTCACAATGCTGGCCTGGGAGTTTGACTTTCCTGGTTTAGAATCAAAGTTGTCTGTCATGGACTGGTTGCCAATCAAGGCTGAAGAGCCCACTCTGCACAGCTAGTAACACATAGCTTGGAGGAGAGAGGTGAAATCAAGCCTTTCCAAAGGGTAAAGAGAATGCCAACTATTTTATTCAGAGTTTGAATTGGACTCATCGATTCTCTTCTCCATGCCATTAACGTTCAGGCTACCTATAGCCCCTCTCCCAGAGAATATAATGCTGAAAATATTGTTTAATGCTGGTGCATAGCTTCATTATGGGTTTTCTGGCATTTGGACCTCTAAATAATTCAAGCCTTCTAGCCACAAATGTGAAAATACCAATATAATTATTTTGAGAAGGCAACTAAATACTGATATCTACTAAAATTAGTTTTGTGAAGGGCATCCAATTAAGGTAATGATCTAAGTGACTAGCTTGGTATCGCGCCATGGTAAGGTGTCCAAGGTATTTACTAAGCTTAGCTTATTTTGGCACATAGCCATGGATGGTGCACCCAGTGTGGTCTGAATTCACTGCAGTAGTAATGGTCTTAGAGATTAGCTTGCTAACCATTGATCTATAGCAAGGTACCCTCTTGTATGAATATTCATACAACTGATTTATTGAAGATTTTACTTGAATTGAAATATACACATATCATAGACAGGGAATTATGATTTGATTTGAATCAGTAAGGAACAATTTTGAATTTTTAAGAGACTATTTTCTGATTCAAACTCCATTGAATTCTTTACTATTTTCTGGCCAACTAATTAAGTTGTTTATGATTTAAAAAAAGAACTGCATTATGCATGAATTTATCATACACTACTCACAATATGTTAGGGATATTGAGATTAAGGTGTGCCTGTTTTTACTCACTGTTTTTGTCATTGATGAACTCATTTTTGTGTAGTCATACGTATCAGCAGAGGTGGAAAATACTTGTTTTTTTCCCTCACATTTTGTGCAAAAGGAGTGAAATAACCTCCAATGGGTCATAGCTTCAAAATCACAAATGTGTTGTAGTAATGACCATTGCCTACAGTTGTGTTTTCAGGGCTAAAAAAGGCAAAGGATATCTTCAGAAGGCTGTTAGTCCCAATTTGAGTGTTCAAAATGTACCATTGTAAGCTCAATGAACAATACCGCCACCTAGCATATGACCGCATTCAGCCTGGATGTAGACAGGTTGACGTCACCCAGGAACCACATGTATCACTAAGTGTGAATGATCGACTTCTTTCCAGACCTGATGATCAGTAGATCTGGATTCATGTCCTCTGTCATCTGCAACCCCGCCCAAAACACATCTGAAAGCTGTTGTGGGGACAATAGTATCCAATCAGACAATATGCAACCGGCTTCACCATTTTGGGTGGCAAAGTAGTCGCCTGTTGCATGAAAAGCCCATAATGGACAAACATTATGAAGCATATCAGCAGTGGCCCAAGCCCATGTGAAATAGGCATTGCAACAATGGTTGACAGTTCTGTTTACTGATGTGTGAAGACTCACTTGGTACCAAATTGATGACTGTCAATTGGTATACTGATGCAGACATCAGTGTTATGCGTGGTTAACATGGACCCCAAGGTAGAAGTGGCAGTGCTGCATTTTGGAGAGGAGTAATCAGAAAATGTACCTGGTCATCGTTGATGAAACCATCACAGGCCAATATTATCTTTAGTTACTGTCAAAGAATGGAGAAGAATGTGAATCTTTCCTATTTAAAAAAAATCCAGCTTATATATTTTTTAAAAATTTTCATAGTTTTATGTAGAAAATACCCTCACCAGAAAAGACAACACCATTCACTCCCAATGGTGTAATTAAACTGTAGCAAAAGCCCATACAGTTATTAGATAATGGTTTTAATGTTGATGATCTAAAATCCCAACACAATTGATTGGTAAAATAACAAAGCCAATTACTGGCTTAGGTTGTTATCATGAGGATAAAGCATTTCTCGGTCATGAATGTTTGGTAGGGTCCTCTTTTCTGACTTTTAAAAGCCAGGTCTAGAATTTCTAGTGATTTGAGGATTTTATCTTTGCTTACTTACTTCTGTGTTTTATCTTATCTATTATTATTGTTCATTTTGTTTTTGTAAAAGTGTAAATCAAAAATTTATATCATTTTCATCTCACAACAGGATTTTACGTGAAATTAAACAAAATTAGTTGAAAAGTCAAATTACTACTAGAAAGTTATATTTCATCAAATGTTACATTTCCAAAATTTTGAATAGAATTATCAAAAAAGTTGATAAATGCTCTTGATTATGTTTGTAATTCTATCCTTCTGGAAAACATTTGCCAAAAGCTGATGAAGTTATGTCACATGATCAAATGTTCTGATAAGATTTTGATGTAATATATATACGTGTAGATGTATATATGTATATATATATATATATATATATATATATATATAAATATATATATATGTATAAATATGTGTGTGTGTGTGTGTGTGTGTGTATGTATGTATGTATGTTGATTTGCTTCTTCATAAAGGAAGCTATGCCTTTTATTTTTATATGGTTTCTTTTATTTCTATTACTAGTATTATTACTAATTTCCTTAATTTATTGTTTAACCAGACTGTATTTTCCATACTTAAAATAATGAAAAGAAGAAAGTGGATCCTTCTATTCTTATGATGCCTCTAGAGGAAGTGTAGAGTATTTCTTTGAAAAAAAAAAGAAAACAGAACAAATGAAAGCAAAAATACAACAAATCAAAACAATCCTCGACTTTCTGCCCTGTAAAAGAATAGATAATCAGCAGGGGTTTTGCAGAGGGAAGAAGTTTAGCTTTGTACCAAATTGAAACTTAATAAGTAGTACCATCATCCCTTTCACCCTCTTCTACAGGGTATGACTTGGACCTGGGCTCCAGGCTGCTACACTGTTTGGTCAATACTCTGAGGGGTAGCAGACCTCTATAGACAGGACACATCTACTATGATGGAGTGTCTAGGATCTTTGCTTCAAGTTATTGGCTGCTGTACTCTCCTGTGTATCTGAACTATGTAGCCAGCTCAACATCTACCAATGACTGATTGTTAATGTCCTGTGGTTCAACCACAGGATGGGCTACTGTTGTAATACTCCCATAAAGAACCCATAGCTAGTTCACATTTGCCAGGAGAAGGACATTCCTGACAAACCAACAACCTTGGAATCCTGCTCCTATCCATACCACCTTGACAATAGGATAATCCTTAATTTATAGGGTTAGGTTGGCTCTGAGCAAGCTAACTCAAAACTCCATTGCTCAGGCTAGAGGGTTATTCCCCATACAGGCCCTGCTGTCTATAGTCCTACTGCTCAAAAAGCCAAGCCATTCACATATATGTGTATATTCATGTGTGTGTATGTGTGTGTGTACATAAGTATGTTTGTATATATATGTGTACAGAGATGATTATAAATTGTGTTTTATATAAAAACTTGCATTTGATATGATCTCCTGTCATTACATGGTTAATGTATCACTCAAACTAGACGTAAATTGAATAAACATTTAAAGAAAATATATGTATATATGTACATATATATATATATATATATATATATATATATATATATTATTGTCTCATTCACAGACAGCTGTTTTGATTTATTACATCCGTGTGGCTATAGACTTTATCCCATCCAGTACCGTGAGGTAGAATTGAAACCCTCACATCGGACCTGGAGGCCGATATCTTACCTCTGGACTACGGAACTGGGTGGTCAGTATGGCTGAATATAAGCAATATATTCGTTTACGCAGAAACTCCTCATCTACCAGAGTGCTCTATTCCTATGGAAGAGCATTGCATAAGCTTACATTGGATGAGTTACCTCACTTAAAGAGTGCTCAACCCTGGATAGGGGAGCATTAATATATATATATATATATATATATATATATATATATATATATATATGTCAGTTTAACTTTGTAGGCTACAATTTTGTAGGAAGCTGAAATTTGTCTCAGCAAAAAATGACAGAAGATAGATGGCAGATGATTTTTTTCACAGTGTGGTTCTATTTCCAAAGAAATTATGAAGCAAAATTGGACACTGACTTTCCATCTGTTTTAAACAGAAGGTAATTTTCATTTGACAATTTTTGTTTTTATATTTGCTTTTATAAATTAAGATTCAAATAATTTCTGGCAATTTACACACATATTTTCTTGCAAAAATTTCAAGATAAATCTTACTTTATTTAGATTCTAGCAGGGATTCCTAATGTTGCCCAGGGATGGAAAAACTTCAAATTAGAAAAATGTGTTCTTATTTGTATTTCTTCTTACACAATACAAACCACTGAGTCAAAAACTAATAGATGTGGAAATTTTTGATAATATTTCAGTATTTTTGTATATTTTTATCCAATGTTGAGTGTCCCACACAAACTCCAGGAGAGACGCATGCGAAAATATTCATTTTTGTCAAATATTTGAAAAAAAAATGGAAAGGAAATAGATTTTTGCAAGAAATTTTTATGTGCTTTCCATATGATATTTGTTTCATTTGGTAATTTGCCTCTTTTACGAGAGGAGTTCTATTTACAATGATACTCCGTTGCTAAACTTGAAATAGAAGAGTGCTCAAATAATTGCATGAAACAAAGATATGATACATTGAAAATTTTTAGAATATGATTTTGCATCATGTGTTTTATATTTGAAATTACTTTTCCATGGGCAATGCAGAGTATTCCTGCAAGTATATATATATATATATATATATATATATAAATGTACATTTATACATAATTATAAAGGTATATATATATATATTTATATATATATGTATATATAAATGTATACACACACACATATATATATATATATATATATATATATATATATATATATACATGTATAACTCTGGGATGGCAAGCATTTGGCAGAGCAAGCGCAACTTTCAAAAACGAGATGATCCCAATAATCCCAAAAAGAAGAGTATACAACCAATGCATTCTCCCGATAGTCACTTATCGAGCTGCAACATGGAACCTAACCAAGAGACAGACCTACAAACTGTTAAGTATACAACATGCACATGAGTGAATCATGCTCAACCTTACATGGAGAGATCACAAGACAGCATTGTATATAAGGAAGAAAACGGGAGTCCATGACATCATGGAAACTATTAAAAACTCAAATGGCAATGGGAATGCCATATTGCCAAAATGACAGACAAACAATGGACAACATGTCTCACAACATGGATCCCCAAAGATCGCATGAAAAAATGAGGCGTACAGAACACAATATGGAGAGATGAACTGAACAAATTCAGGAAATACTGGCTCCGTGACGCCCATGTTTGAGAATTGTGGCAAATCGTGGGGAAGGCCTATGTGCATCGATGAACGTTAAAAGACTGATGATGATGATGATGATGTGTATATATATATATATATATATGTATATATATATGTATGTGTATATATATATATATATATATACATGTGTAGATATATATATGTATATGTGTATATGTATGTATATATATATACATATGTGTTTATATACATATAGATACATATATATATATATATATATATATATGTATATACGCATGTGTATGTACATATATACAGCAGTTTTATTGTATTACAACTCTTCGGTGTGGCTGTAGACTATCCGTTATACCATCCAGTACCATGAGGCTTCAGACTTTGCTTCAGACTCGTAGACTGTATCCTACCTCTGTGCTAGGGAACCGGATGGTCAGTGAGGCTGAATTTAAGTGATATCTTTATTTTGTTTGAATTCCTCGTCCACCACTGTGCTCTCTATATACATATGTACAAATATATATATATATATGTATATATATATATATATATATATATATATATGTATATATATATATATGTATATATATATGTATATTCATGCATATATGTATATATAAAAAAGGAAACCCAAAAGATCTCAATAACTATAGGCCTATAAGCTTACTCAACTGTGTATACAAACTTTTCACAAAAATCATCAACTGAATCACAAAAAAACTTGATAAAGACCAACCACAAGAGCAAACTGGCTTTAGAAGAGGCTATTTGACCCACGGATCACCTGCATTTGATGAATTGGCTGAAAGAAAAAAGCAGCAGAATGTAAACTACTACTTGCCGGAGCATTTATCAACTTCAAAAAGGCGTTTGACTTGGTAGAAATCCCTAAGATCATGGAGGCCATCACTCAACAAGGTGTAGATCCAGTATATCTCACAGTGTTGAAACATACGTACAATCACAGCAGCTCCTTTATCAGGCTACATAAAGACTTGGAGCCTTTCCAGCACCAATAATGGGTAAGACAAGGTGATACCAGCTCACCCATACTCTTCACAGCCTGTCTCGAGATGATCTTTAGAAGACTAAACTGGGAGAGTAAAGGAATCAGAATAGATGGCAAATATCTGCGCAACCTCAGATTTGCAGATGACATTGCCCTTTTTGCAGAGAACCTGCGCGACCTCCAACTAATGATAGATGAACTAAATGAAGAGAGCAAGAAAGTCAGCCTATACATGAACTTCAGCAAGACAAAGATCATGTGCAACAACCACATCGGAAATAAAAACACTAAGATCAAAACTGATGACACAGAACTGGGGAAAGTAGATCCCCATGTCTGCCTAGGACAACAAATCTCCATGAGACCCTCAAAAGAGGAGGAAATCAAGTGAAGAATCACCCTAGGATTGCAAGCCTTCGGCAGAGCAAGCTTAACCTTAAAAAATGAGAAGATCCCATTAATCCTGAAAAGAAGGGGATACAACCAATGCATCCTCCCAATAGTCTCTCATGGAGCTTAAACATGGAACCTAACCAAGAGAAAGACCTGCAAATTGAGAACCATGCAACATGCACATGAAAGAATTATGGTCAGCCTCATATGGAGAGACCACAAAACAGCACAGTACATCCGGTAGAAGACAGGAGTCAGCGACACCATAGAATCCATTGAAAATCTTAAAAGGCAGTGGGCTGGCCATGTTGCAAGAATGGCTGACAACCAATGGACATTGATCCTCAGAGATCTCATGTGCAACCGAGGCCGGCAGAGTATAAGATGGAGAGACAAGCTAGACAAATTCAGAAAGTACTGGCTCCGCGACGCCCACAACAGAGAAGTGTGGCAAATCCTGGGGAAGGTCTATGTCCAATTAGGGACATTAAAAGATTGATGATGATGATGATTTCAGTGGCCTTTTTTATTTGGTTATTTGTATTTTCTAGTGAATATCTTCATTTAGTGAAATGTTGTAGTAAGTTATAATTCTGTTTGTTAAATTCACAATTGGGAGAGTGAATTTTCCTAATTGTAAGTGGTTGTGATAATGGTAGTTTTTTTCAGGTGTTTAGGGGTCGGCTGATTTAGAGTGAAGATATTTGTGAGTGTCAGTCGGCTTATCATAGCAGGAGCTCTAGAGGTTTCTATTGTTATATATGTATATGCAAGTGTCTAGGAATATGGAGTCAGTGGATTTCTTATAGTCAAATTTAGTGCTTAGAGTCTATGTGTGCGAACAATCTCTCTAGTAATCTGTTGTATAGATAAAAAGAATAACATCTATATATCTGACATAGAAGATGCAGTCTCTGTCTCTGGGTATATGTAGGTCTTTTAAATCAGCACTTGAAAAAGCATAGTAGAGGACCGCTAATATGCCTATTGCACTGTCTTTCATCCGGAGGAAGTATTTTTTATTTAAGTTGAAATTATTGAGTGGAAGAATCTGTTGCATAAAGGTGGTTATCATTTTTATTTTGGGTTCTTTAGGTGTTCTCTCATGAAAGGGCTTCTTTGCAGGCTGGAATGCCTTCGTTTAATTCTAGAATATGAGGATTTGATTTTTTTGACTTTGTTCAAGAGGTCAATGGTGTCTCACATGTAGTATTTAACTTGCTCACCTAGTGGTTGGATGTGGTGGTCTACACATTTTGATAGTTTAGAGGTGTGGCATTTGGGAGAGAAAAAGACTGGTGTACCTGGGTTATTCATTTTTTGGAATCTCGGGAGTAGGTGGAACTTGGCAAGTTTGGTGGAAATGGGTTCAAGTCTTTTTAGTGTTCCTTTATCTCTAATGTTATATCTATGTATACATATGTATATATATATGTATGTATATATACAGTACAAATCCTGAAAGCAACATAATATTATATAATGCAATATCCTATGTATGATGGGTTGATTGCATAGAGTGTTCGATACATTTAACTCTAAATATTAAATTGGTTTAAAGTTAAGCTTGAACTATAATGGAATAAGGATTCGCTACACAATTCTACATTTTTTGAATGTCACTTTTTATTTTAGTAATAACAACCATGAACCATATCTATACCTGTTCTAGTCACCAATAAAAAATCATTGGAAAGATCTCAAAATCCATGGAAACTAGACTAATACATAATTCCTTAAACTATATTCAACAAGATTAGAAAGGAATATTCTAAAGCCCTAAAGAATACTGAAACAAACTTTAAACATGATAAAAAAAAATTAAAATTCAATAAAAAAAATGAAGAACAACAAAAAAAAATAGAGGTAGAAAATCATCAGGTTTACACCACTATTAAACCTGCAAGTAAAAACTAACTTGGAAAAATATTCATCCGATTAACAGAAAAACACTTGCACCCCGAGCAATCCACTGAGTGGAATATCTACCAAGAACAAATTGAGAATTAGCTATGTTGTACAGAAAATTTCAATAAATTCATTACAAAACATAAGAATAGAGCAGCTAGAATTAATACTGATGAAGAAAGCATAAATAAACTAGATTACAATCGTACAAACAAAATTAGATGCTCTTTACAAAACAAAAGTCTCAAATTGAATATCGTATACCAAGCTGAAATATCAACCCAAGAAAAAACCCTAGAAGTAAAATATTATACAAGAATATTGCAAACACTCTTAAAACTTAGATTAGCCAACCATATATTATCCTTTTCTAATGAAAAATGTGGAAATACTACAGCACTGCCAACGTATTATTGGGGACTGAGTGATAGCAATTTTAAACCAACAGTAAAATGGAAAATATTAAAACAAACACACATATGCCAAAATATCAAAACTCCATGCCACCTATGCCTAAATGAGAAATTTCAAATACTTAGTTTTGCCAATAGAACAAGAAAGCAAAACAGAATCATTAAACAGAAAAAATGAAATAATGTTAAAATGCAGGCACCACTTAAAGTTTCCATTAACTAACATAACTCAATAACCCACATATAGACATACAAAAAATAACTAACATAGATATCTTATTCACATAGCCACCTCAGAGAACAATCCAATCAACATAATTATCTTGGACATGAGGAAGTAGACTAAACCCCAAATAATCAAACAACCCACCAAGGTCATAAAAAAAGGGATCCTAGCATGGGGAAATAAATTTGAGAAATTTAAGTAAGAATAAAACACTCTCATAGAGAATACATATCAAAAACTGATAGAAACAACCACTTACTGAAAACAAAAACACTCACACCATACCCACAAGCTTGTAATTTAAAACCACCAATAGACATACATAACTCACAAAATAAAATATAAAATTTCTCAGAGAATAGTAGACCCCCCCATGTCTCAAATAAGAATCTGAAATATACTAAATCATTTGCCTAAAGAAACCCAAACAGGGCAGAAATACAAATGTGTTTGTGCAGCAAATCCTCTTTCCATTATATATATATATATATATATATATATATATATATATATATGTTTATATTGTGGATGTAAAGTGATCTGACAGAATGTAGATGAAAATGACAATTGGAAGGTGGAGAGAAAAACTCAAGAGATTGGTATTACATCTGAATTTTTTTTAAAATTATTTCATGGGTGTATTTTGATGCATTTCTCTGGAGACTGGTCATCTTTTTTAGAGAAAAAATATTTGTGGAAGTTCACAGAGAGAAAATTTGCTATTTACATGTTTGATGCTGAAGAAGAGAATGTGAATATTACTGTGTTGTTTGGTTTGTTTAGTAGGAGCAGGAGGGAAGGTGTTTGTATCTGTGTAAATGCAGGTAACATTTAGTTTGAAATGAGATGGGTCAATGAGAGGAGGGATCAGAGGCTGTTTCCTGTCTCTGTGGGTGTTTGGTTTGTCTAGAATGGGAAAAGCTGTAAGGGGCTAAAATGGTCATTTCTAGGAGAAAGTGAGTTCTGTTATTTTCATTATAGAATCAGGGGAGATATTGTATAGCATTTAATGGATAGGTGTTGGTATGTGTGGGGTAAGGTGGAAGTAGGTATGATGTTTTTATTTAATCTTTTTGGTTGATGGTGGGTGAGACTTTTTTACTCTTCTCAAAGAGTGTGTGCTTGTACCATTTTTTGGTCTCACTAGAGTTTATATTTTATAGATGAAAGTATTATGCTGTTAGATATCTGTTTAATTTGGGTTAGGTTTTTTTGGAGAGAGAGTTTCAAGTATATTATTCCATATATTTTCATGTAGTTGTAGAATTTCAGTTATATTAGGAAGTGAACTTTTTCTTTCAGTGGTAGTGAATCTAGCTGCTGTACAACATTTTGACCATGGGTGCAGAAGTGTAGTTCAACTGGGGATTGGTTGGGATGATTAGGTAATTTACTCCTGTACCTATAGCTATTAAGTGTAATGTTGAAGTGCCACTCAAGCCTTGCAGTCAGCATTTATAATATTTTAGGAGTTGGATGACATTTTTGCTTCTGCAGTTAGAATCATGTAGATGTAGAAGGTCTTGTTAATTGTGGAGCTTGTGAAGGTGTTGGTTCGCTCAGTACATGCACATATCTATATACCTATACATATACATATATATGCATGTTTATATACATTTACATATGCATATGTATGTATATATATATTTATACATGTTTATATATATATATGTATATGAATGGATGGCTCGGATTTGTGGACGAATATTGTTGGAAGAGATTGCTGCAGATGTAGGACCATATACAGTGGGGCCCATGTAGGGATTTTACCTCAAACTGATATTTTTTACCCCAGGCCAACTTTACCTTTCAAACTAAGGGTTAGCATTTTATGGCACACCAAGGTGGCACAGATAGGAATAGGATCCCAAGGTCATTGGTTTGATAGGAGTGTATTTCCCTTGGCAGATGCACACTTGCTGTAGAGGTCTTTGATGAAGTGTCCCTTCAGTGGGGCTCACCCGTGATTGGACCATAGAGCATGAACAATCTGCAATTTGAACATGCTGTGGTGGCTATAGAGTTCTACCCTTTGAAGGAGAATCGTGACAGTATGACTTTCTGAAACTTTAAACACAGAACCTCCTTATAGAATGGCTGTGTGCGCTTTGTAGATACAGATACCCTGGATATTATGGCTACCCTTAGTTTTAAGCAGAGATTACAGATGCTCTAATGAAGCAGATGTGTGCTGGCTTTAGAGCTCTGCTACCCCTCAAACTATTGACCCAAATGTGTAGCAGGATGGATACTCAGGTCAATACCCTGAAAATGAATGGGGAAACTGCATACCTGTTAAGTACTGACTTCCTCTCTATGCAATAACCCTAAGTGTGTATTTTCAGGGCATGGCAGTCGTGTAGCTTGATGGAGAGGTGTTCATTTCATTTATCAATGTCTACTTATCGAATTTTAACTTAGTATAAGTCCAGATCACCTTTCACTCATGAAGCTGTCAGTGAGATATCCAATCTTCCTTTAGCAAATTAGTCATAGACTTAGCCTTTTCAGGCTGATTGAGAATTTATGATTTTTGATATAGATGAAGCCAACATATGACCTCTGTGATACTTATTCTCCTACCCACTACATTGTAGTTGGTATTTTCTAATCTTACACTAGTCAAGTTAGTGTTATTCTTGTAAGGTAGTTAGTGGTGGTCTGGTTTTGTTTCTTTTTCCACTTTCAATTTATTCTGAAAAGAGACTGGCAATTACAGAGGAAAACAAAGTGAAATTTTATGGATTGTATATCAATTCAAAGAATAAATTCTTTTTTTGATTTTAGCAGGTGGAGATGATTTTAAAACAAATAAAATTTTAGGATGAATGAATAAATTGACATCAATAGCAACCCACAGACTAATATTATTAGTATATACGTGTGTGTGTATATATATATATATATATACATATATATATAACTTCTCTTCTTGTTTATCCTTGGTCTACATCTGCTCCATTTGTTTCTTTCAATGTGACAATTATGTTATTAAGAAATGGATGCATGATCTGAGTGGATTATCATAAATTGTATTATATCATACTGAAATTCTCATCCGAAATGTTTTTCCGTTATTACCAAGTGAATGTATCATTTGGCCAAGACAATGTAAATAAAATAAACGATTGAGAAAAAGGGGCTGCAACAAGAATTGAACCAGCGACTAATACGATAGCTACTACAATGTAGCATTGCACTTATCATCGTGTGAATTAGTTATCAATAATGCAAAGGCTTGAATGATTGTTTCAACTCCTAATTCTCATCTTGCTTGTTCATGGTCTTTATCTGATCTATTCGTTTTTTTCAACATGACGGTTATGCTATGAAGAAATAGACTCTGCATATAATTATGTCTGTATGTATATGTTTATAAATATATATATAAGTATATATGTATGTATATATCAATATCTATGTCTATATCTATAGCTATATATATATATATATATATATATATATATATGAATAGCTAATTGTAGCCATTCATGTACATATGTATATACTTGTAGATATATTGTAAGGTCAGGAGAGACAAAATATACTCAAATGAAATAGCTGAAAACTCTGGATAACTGGACTAGGTTTATTATATGGATGATGTGTTTGGTATAGAAATGAAACATTGTTTTTATCGTATTAGTTGACAATTGTACGTTAGAACAAGGGGTACACGCATCAAAAGAGATGTAAGCATCATAGCCTCCAATTACAGCGTCTAATGGATGATCTGATTACAAACACACATACACTTTCAAAGCAATGATGAAGTATATATATATATATATATATATATATATATACTTCATGATGAAGTATATATATATATATATATATACTTCATGATGAAGTATATATATATATATATATATATATATATATATATATATATATATATATATATATATATATATACTTCATCATTGCTTTGAAAGTATCATTAGTATGAATGGAGAGAAAAATTACTTGATGATTAATTGCAATGCTCTGTATCATACATAAAAGACTCATTGTATAATAAAGATGTACACACATGTCCAGATAATTAGATATTCCACATAAATTTCCCAAAATCTGTTTTTTACTGCCAAATCTTTTGCCATGAAATTTACAGGATTCAAAACCTGCCACATTGTAATCTGGTGGATTAAAACTAAATAATGTTAAAAACTTACGTAGGGACAGTTGTTGATCAGGTTTTTAAAAAGTTTATTATAAAATTCAGAAGATAAGAAACTGAAATGTATACAAATTGAAAAACATTGAATTTACATTCCGCCCAGACTGAAAATTCTACATTTTCCCTTGATAAGTGCACTTTCTAATATATCAATACATTCGGTGGTGCTATTTTGCAGTGTCATGAGAATAGAATATCTTCTCCACTGAGTCATGAAAGGTGAAGCAAGTCAAAAAAAATTGTAACATGTAATACATAAATGCAGCAGAGTGGTATAACTTTGTCTATATTCAATTCTTTACTAATGCTCTTGGGAAAAGTATGAATCTAAAAGCTTCTCCAGCTATGGTTAAATAGCAGGGCAGATTGGGACTTTTAGCCTTGTCAGGCAGTATCTAAAAGAAGGGTAATCTGATAGGAAAAACACACAGCATAGCAGTTGCCATGTCTGGTCCCTAGCCTGGCAGTTACCATGTCTGGTCCCTAGCCTGGCAGTTACCATGTCTGGTCCCTAGCCTGGCAGTTACCATGTCTGGTCCCTAGCCTGGCAGTTACCATGTCTGGTCCGTAGCATGTAACACCTGATTTCTAATTCATCTAATCTCAACTATGAATCGCAACTATTCTACTGATTTTGTTTCCAGCTTTTTTTTTTCCAATGTGGTTTACCCAATGCTGTAGACTGACAGTCTGAGAAGTTGCAGTGGAAAGCAACTAAAATTAAAATGAAAGATGAACTAGTTAAAAATCAGTAATGGTTGATAATGCTTCATCTAATAAAAAATAAATGAAGATATTACTATTAATACAATTAACTTATGCATATGTGATATAATCCTGTTTCTGAGATTGAAAATATTGTCCTAAACTTATAGTCAATATTTATTTGTTACTGTTTTCTTCCAGGGTTTGTTGACACATCAATCAATCATTTAAATTGTAATAAGATAAATGTGTTGCCATTGGAAAAGTCTTACTACTTACTGTTGATAAAAATGGTGGTCTGCAGTTAGTCAAGTTCAGTAGAGAGTGGAAAAGAATATGAACGTAACATAATTCTTTGAAGGTTACTTTTTGATGCAGAATAGATTCTATATCAAATTATACAGAGGAATATAAAGATCAAGTCAGCAAAAATTATTTCCCTTTTTCTAA
This sequence comes from Thysanoteuthis rhombus, assembly GCA_963457665.1. NCBI lineage: Eukaryota > Metazoa > Mollusca > Cephalopoda > Oegopsida > Thysanoteuthidae > Thysanoteuthis > Thysanoteuthis major. The sequence continues at coordinate 71,935 of CAUOPZ010000570.1, read as the reverse complement.
TTCTAAAAAAAATTACAACCCAGCTGGTTAAACTATCTGCACATGTAAATTGCCAACTGGGATTTGAACTATGCATATAACAAGTAATAAGATCTTTGAAACTAAATATGTTTTTATTTAATAGTGGCTGTATTTTTTTAATAGTTTTTTTGCTCACTGCTGAATTCACCGTAAATAATTGCTTCTTTTTTGTTTATTTTTTAAAAATTCTTATTTATCAATTTTTTGCATAAAGACCACAGTCATGATTTTTAACTATATAAGCACATTCATATGGGCTACAAAACTAGGGTTTACTGTTGTACTTTTGAGTATGGCTGTTGAACTTTGCACTTATTTGTATGGCTCACTGATCAGTACAGCAGACCACTAGTCAAAAGCAGAAATATCTCATTCAAACGGTTAATTGATGAATCTTTTCATTAAAAAAGTTTGAAAGAAGGATAACTTGGATTTTAATTGAGAAATGTCTTTTCATCTAATTTAATAAAATTTGTTTGATACAGTATCAAAAGTAATGATCTTCTGTCTTAGTGATATGACTCACAAAATACAACTCAGAATTCTTTCGTGGTGGTTGGAAGTTCTTGCTTTGTAATGATAGGTTATGGAATGTGAGGGGACCTGACATTGCAACAAAAATTATTCATATCTTGATCACATAGTGACAAAAATGGATTTTGCTCAACGATCAGCGGCACTCCACACAGTTACTTGACAAAGGTAAAGCACCAGAACACTTCCCCAATTCAAATCTATAGCAAAATAAGATTATTGTCAGTATCCACTACAATTTCTTGAATTCCGTTGAAACCATCACAGTAAAGGAGTATTGCCAGGGAAACAACAAAGTGCAACAAGAAATACAATGTTTACATCAAATATTGGTCAATTGAGAAATACCAATTCTTCTCCATGACAACATCCAACTGCATGTTGCATGAATGACCCTGCAGATATTCATGAACTAGGCTATGAAACTCTACCTCAACCAGCTTACTCACCAGACTTCTCTCCAACTGACTACCACTTTTTCAAGCATTTTGACCACTTTGACCAGGTCTTCAACAACAAAGTAGCAGCTTGAAACCCCTTTGAAGAATTCATTGGTTGCAGAACCCCAGAATTTTAGACTCTCCGAATTAATGGATTTATTTTTAGTTGGCAAAAATGTGTAGATTCTGTAGGCTCTTATTTGGATTAATAATTTTTATTTTAACTTGAGATACATTGCTTTAAAGTTGATGGTGAGAAAATGCTATCATTTTTGCACCAAACAAATAACTTTCATATTCTAAGGGACCCTAGTATGAAATATTATATGTACAGCAAACAACACATCAGTGTGTTCAAAAATTTATATTTATTATAATCTAAAAGTAATTATCAGTATTTTACAATGTATGGGAATAGTTTGGTATATATTTGTTCATTTTGGGTACTCAATTTTTTTAATCTCTTCTCACTTGAAGGATATTTAGTATAAAAAATATAAAATGGAAGCCAGTCTTCTTTAAAAAATATTGATGAGCTTAGCTTATCATTCATAAAATTAATGTTTGTAATAGACTTTATATATTTGCATAAAAAAGGTATAACAAATATAACCTGTTTAGGACTTAAGAAAAGTATAATTCTAATGATAGAATCTTGGATAATGAAAATGAAATTTGAAAATTTATCAGCAATATGAAAAAAATACATTTAAAAAGTCGTGTGTAAAATCTTAGAAACCCTAACAACTCTTGTGAACCCTAGTTGAAAAAGGCTACTCTAAGGACTGCAAAAGGAGCATTTAAAGAATATCCATTATTGTGCTAGGAGACTGGGAAGATCTCACTAGCACTGATATATGATTTTCCGATATGATTCTGTGTTTTGATTGGAATAGTGTTTTCTGCGCTTGCGTGAAATGGCTGACAAGGAGGGTTGATCTGAACATAAGGCAAAACAGCAGCACCATTCTCCACCCATATCATATTTTCTGCTACTAATTCTTCCGGTGGTTGAGATTACTAGTCATATGAGATCAAGCTGACACCAAGAACAACAGTTGTTCTTGCTTAGAAATGATATTGGAATATGATAAATCACATCAGTAACAAAGAATGAATTAACTCTGTAAGATATTGGTTAAAACCAAAAAGCAAAGTGAATAATACACGTGTATGTACGTGAATCCACATATATAAAGGACAAGCTCTGTCCATAAAGAAACTGAACTTTTGAAATAGCATGCCAATGAGACATTTTAGAATGCTCTGACTGATATGTTATGTTGCAGTGACTTTACCCTTTTGTTTTAGACAAACTCTGTCAATTGATATTGCTTAGTTTTTGATGTACACATGCTACAGTGTCTAGTGCACTTGGCCTTTTTAAAAAAGTTTTTGTACTTGAACAATTAAAGTTTTATGAGATCCTGCAATCATGAAAATTATTGCCTGACTGTCTGTAAAGTTTCCAAAGAGGTAGGATCCGTAAAAGCTTGTGCAAAATAATTTTAAAAGAAAGACTAATGATGCATTGTCTCACATTTTATTTTTGTGTTAACACAATTCATCATCATTTTTTCTTTCAAAATCATGCTACACAAACATTTACAAATCCCGAACTCTTTGGAAACTTCATGGACATTTAGATGACAATTTCCATGAATCATTTCATACACTTTTTCAACTTGATCATTCTCAGTCAATGAGAAATGTTGATTTAGCATCCTCTTTGGTAGATTTTCTTCCCAACTTGAAAAGCTGGTACCACTCATTGTATGCACATAAAAAACATTCATACTTGAAATTTGATCAGTTCTTCGATAGCTTATAGCCCATCCATCCACAGAATGTCATTGGAATTCATGGTGAACTTTCAACGATATTGAGTGAAAAGAGTATATGTATAAATGTATGGAAAAAAAATGAAGAAATATCTCTCAATCAAAAAAAAATCCTGGATCCAACTCAAAGTTGAACCATCTCTTCCTTACTTTATTGCCCAACCTTCCGCAAAATTTCATTGAAATCCATTCAGTACTCCCACAGATATTGTATGAATAGACTGACAGATGCAACCAAATACATATATCTCTCCAACTTTATTGAAACTAATTTTTAATTAATATTGATGGAGGTAAACTATTTTTTCAACATTATCAAATGGCTATATGTTTTCCAGATAAACCTCATACCATCGGGAGTAATAAAGAAAAATAGAATAAAAGCAAAGGTTATCAATAGTGTTTGTATTGCACTCGTAGAATCTATGATATTCACAGAACATCAATCTTTTCTGCGTGACAGATATCATGTGTACAACAAGCTCAGCTGATGACTGCTCCTGACACACATGCTAAGAAGGGTGTGGGGAGAAAAGAAAGTTAGTTAAATAAGAGGGTAGGAAGGTAAAGGTGAGAAAAAAGTTGGATATTTTGATGAGACGGTCGGAAGGACGAGAAAAGGAAGGAAGTTTATTAAGAGAGTAAGAAGGGAGAGGGCTGATCGTTGCTACTGATACTCTGCGTGACAGACAGAACTTTTATTCTATACATGATTGTAGATGTATGTACATAACATTTCATATTACAACTATCCTTTTGTCATATCAGTGTTGGCATTATAAAGCTGAAAATGTCTCCCAAGTGGGCAAACTGCTGTTGTGTAAAATGTGTTGCTGATTACAAGCAAGGAGTGTAGCTGCAATAAAAGCACCAGTGCTTACATCTTTATATTTGCTGATGAGGACTGAATTACCTTTGGGATGAACTGGATATCCAGCCACTTAACCAGACATCATTGTGATGTTATTTTGGTTAATGTTAGTATGGGATTATTTTCTCTTCAAAAGTATTAAGATTTGGGCTCAAATACTTATATCAAATTCATTGTCATCATGAGATGAAAACTGCTGATCTATAAATCAGAGAATAAGGAGAACTTCAGATTGAGAAAGAATCAATCTTGCAGGAGGCAAAGGCAAACCACTACTTTAAAATTTGCTGAAGGATATTATAGAAATAGAATGAAGGCAGTTTGATAACTATTAATTTTAACATTTATTTTGAGTACTTGTTATATCGTGTGAAAAATATCATGGATATATTTGAATATCTATAAGATGATTTTTCAAGAAAAGAAACCTCATAGATACTGGAATTAATCTTGCATTTGGTCAATATATTTACCAATGTTTCTTTTGAATTTGAGTGGTTTATCCATATTCTCTTACATACTTCAAGACTTGATAATTCACTTATTCAAAGCTCTTGATAGTGTAAATAAATAATTATATCTGATCAATTTCATCTGAGATTTAATCAAGAAGTGACTGAACTTTTCTCTATGGAAAAGTCCATTGTTTCAAATGCTGGATAGAAGGTACTTTCATTAGCATAATTGTTATCCCTAAGTGGAAAAGTCCATTGTTACAGACAGAGAAACAGAAAAAAATCACATTCATTATCATAATTAATTTTTTGAAATACACATACTTACAAGACTTGTAGATATGAATTTGTATCAGCCCCTACCCTCACCCCAAGTCATCTTTTTGCAATTTAGGGGATTGATTTGTTTGTCAGGAATTAAATATGAAACCCTTCTTTTAGCTAGATATTGAAAACGTCATTTCCTATGATGACCCCTATAAAAGCCCTGGATGCACATGGTCAAATGCTTATTAGCATCAGCACCCCTAGCTGGTTACGCCCTTTTGGCCCCGGAATTGTTGCCGGCTACTCTTTCTCTCTCTCTCTCCTTCTCTCTAAGATTGGTATCATTTCATCGGCCTCCTGGCCAATTCGATCCAAACCATTTTTCTACAGCAACCTATCTTTGTATTAACTTTGCCCATTTCAGTTCATCAATGTTGAGGCATCTCACATAGTCACAGCGTATGCAGCTACGCCACTGTGTCCTCACCATGTGCTCCAAATGCATATACACCAATAACTCTTATGAATGAAATGGCAATGCTTTTTACTATCTGATAGTCATAATGTTCTCTCCTAATTCTCCTTACTTCAGGAAACATGCATGGGTAAAACTCCATTTTCTCTGTCTTTCATGGTCTGACCGTCGGATGTCTACCTGCGCCAGAGAATAGCCACTAAGTTGCGTAGGCAACTTGGCAGTTTGGCACACACACTGGATTCGATCACCATAACAATTCCTTGGTATGCTCCAAGCTGCATAGATTCAAAAGCAGTTCAGACAGCTCCACTTCAATTCCAATGACTGTGCAATGACAACAAAGCTCACACCTTCTCTTCTCTCCTCTTTACACGATTGATCGTATTTTCATTTTAAGCATTTCATTTTCATTCATTATTTGTCATTACTGTTCCTATATTAAATATACGTCTTATTTGTCCATCCAAGTACTTGTATACTTTTTACTTTGTTTCATCTCCGAATCTAAGTTCATACTTGATGTGCATTCTCTTCATACATTTCCTTTCCTTCATCAACTTTTCCACAAATATCCACTTGGACCCACCAAGTCCAGCAGGTACCCATCTTCAACCCAAACTATCCAGAACTATAGTTTCTACAAACCGTTGAACTTACAGTAAGAATATCTCTTATAACTGATAAAACCTCTATGGTTGTTTACTTCTTAATTATGCATAAAAACTCTGTTTTAGGATTTGGGGTGCAATCTTTTACAGCATGGCAGCCATAGAATTATTGAAACCAGTCTGAATTTGATGAATGGTATCACACAATGTCTAACTCAAAAAAACACTGAGAAAGTAATGACAAGTTTGTGTCACTTTCTGACACCAGGAACTCTTCTTTGAAAATTAATTAAATGACACACCATGCCTTCTAGCTTTTCTTTGCTTTTATTCATCATTAGACTTTCATACATGAAAGGATACCAAAAAAAATGAGTTGGGAGAAAGGTCGAGATGTGATTATTGGAAAAGTGTTGATTTAGTGTTTTAACAAAGAGAGAGATTATGTTGAAAAAGTATATGTTGTGTTAAATAAATGTGCTTTTTCCATGTTTTGATTGTTATCTAATCTACATGTATAATTTTTTTTAAACGTGTACAAAAATGCAAAGATATGTACTTTGCGTAGGAAGCATTTGAAAGAACAGATGTATTTAAGAAAAGATGTCTATATAAGACAAGTAAATGCAATTCATAAACTTTTTAGATAAATATAGATATGGAGGTGTGAAGTTGGGTAGTGGTTATTGGCATGGAAAACTGAGCCAGCAAACCAAGTTCAAGTTTTGGTCAAGGATGCTTACATGTTTCACAGTAATGCATTTAGTAAAGGTAGGAATCAACTCCATCCACCAGCTATGGGCAAACAGCAGTTGAAGTCCATTAACCTTGTAAGGCAGTACATTTTGGGTGCGGGGCTTGCTATTCTAACCTGTAAGATCTACTTGCCACTAAAACTGTAATGCGGCCTAATGCTCCACAAAGAATCTACGGAGAACTTCTTTTTTTTATATGAATGCTGTTGGTATAACATAGAGTAATAAATATGGGTTTATATATATTAATGTAACATATTATTATAATTTGAACATGTGTGTATGAATATATGTACCAATTATTGCTGAAATTTTTAATGTTCACCTACTTTTGGTACGTTCCTCTAATATACATATTTATGTAATTGAATATAATTGCATGTAACTATAAATAGAAGCCTCTAAACATAATAGTGAATAATAACCTTTTTTATTATTTCATCTACATAAACTACACAAGATATTTATTGAATTTTATAAGAATAAAATCTTTTACTTTGAAACATTTATTATGAAAATACAAACCAGTGCACAGAACATATCGGTAATCAAAGTGAAAAACTTACTACAAAACAGATATTCACAGTGGGATTATATAATGTTTGTATGGTTTCGTTTCTTGAAGTAAACAAGATTAAAAGTGGGTCACACATATTGTTTACATTGTCCTCATAGCTGCATAAAAATCATTCCTTGGTCAAATGACACATGATAAGTAGTTCAGATTTTGGCTTTATAAGCAAGCAAACAAAGAAAGAGGAAGAAAACTCTCTAAATATTAAACCATCCAAAGGTTTGGCTTGTTTGTAATTTTGTTCATGAAGATATGAGAGTATTTGGAGATACCATTTGGTTTTTTGAAGATAATTTGAGTATGAATGTTTGTAATGTGTAAGGACAGAAAAGCTATGTTGGCTGCATATTTCAGTTGAAAAGGATTGTATGACCAAGTGTGAGTACCAATTACCAGTCAGCAAAATATGCAAGAATCTTGTTTGGAATGTCAAAATATATGTTGCTGTACTGATGGGTTTGGCTTATCTGTAGACTAGTTGGGTAGTACCTTAGAAATTACAAAATCAATATAAAAAATAATTGATTTTTAATCAAAAGCTCATAAATGGTTGTGCTAAGATGAAGTTTTGCTATTATAAAATAAATCCAGAATGCTTAACATAGTTTAGAACTGGTATTCTGCCTCAAGTAGGAACAGGAATGATTGTCTACTCAGTGAAACAGCTGGGTTTATGAGAGATGAAAGTATGCTATAATCAATTTTTTGATAATCTATTACTGTATAAAAAAAATCAGTTTAAATGTTTAAAACATCAATACAGATTTTTTCAACATATTTTTTTCTTTCAAAGTATTTTTTCTGTGATCACATCCTTTTCTCTATATATTTTCACTCATATTAATTTTTCTTTTATCCTAATGCCATACACTCTTACCTATTTGCTGATTTTTTAATATCTTACGGTCTTTTTATCTGTTTCCCTAGGACATAAAATTGTCTTAATTGAGATTAACACATACGTATCATCTGAAAAAAAAAAGAAGCAATGCATTCATGTAATTAAAAACATCAAAAAAACTTCTCAACATCTGTGAGATATTGGAGAGTGAGACATCATAGAATCCAATAGAAAACTCCAATGACAATGGGCTGGTCATGTTGCAAGAATGGCAGACAATCAATGGACATCATGACTCACAACATGGATCCCCAGAGATTGCATGCAAAACTGTAGTTCTAAAATAATCTGATAATTATGTCATATCCTTGCTTAAATGATTATTTACATCTTCACTAATAAAAGAGGGGTAAAGACAGTTTATATGACCAAGGAGAATGGGTTGTGGTGTCATTTCTTCATCATTGCATACCATGAAACCTTTATTCTAGCCAATCCCTTGTTGGTCTAATTACTGACCTATGGAATGATTTATAAAAAAAACTTACTGACCTCCTGGATCATAATACCGTGACTTCCAGTACAAAATCTTGTATTGGAGAATTGTCAGAAAGACGCCAGGTTGTATCTCACGTTGTGGTTTAAAATATGTAAATAATGTATTGATTAATGTTTAAAGAGTTGCATAAAGATTTACAGTTCTGGTTACGATTATTGGCACCCTTCATTTTTCTGTATAACCTGCAAAATATCTTCAGAAATAGATAAAAATGTACCAAATTTGTATCATCAGAATATTTTAACAGGATGTCTCAAGTAATTTAACAAAAAACATTTTTCAAATCATATGCAGTAATTTCAAAGTATGCCCTGGACGGTAATGAAGACTACATTTATTAATATTTGGTGGCACACCCATAGGCAATGAAGACTGCCTCCAGATGATCCTCATAACCATCTATCAGCTTCTTGCATCTATCAGCTGGTAGTTCCTCTCACTTTTCTTCACAATTTGTACAAACTCTTTGCAGTATTTTTTCCCTGCAAAGGAGTTTGATACTCTCACCAAATATTTTAGATGGGATTGAAATTTGGACTCATTGCTGGCAAGTGTAAAATATTCCATTTTCATTTTCAACCATGTCTGCTTTGGACATGAGCTCAGGTATTCGAACCTGATGGAAAACCCATTATCTTTGAACAAAGTCCAGTTTTCATACACTGGGTACATTTGGGTTAAAAATGTGTAAATATAAATATATCTATCTATCTATATATAAATGTAACATGACTACATGATATAAAAAAGAGGGGGGGGGCTTGATCAACATTGCTGGGGTATCATGTTAATAAATCTGTCTTGTTTCTAAAATTCTTAAAACAGTTTCATCATGAACAACTGAGGATCATGACAATAATCAATTCATGCATTGTACCAAAATATCAAAATATATATATAATGAGTTAAAAAACACCCAAGAAAATAAATATATGACTAAAGAGATGCAAAAAGTTCTTTTGAATTAGTTTTTTAATGTTTAGTGAGGAAAGCCATAAAGCTTTCCAGACAACACTCATATATATATATATGTGTGGGTGTGTGTGCATGTATATATATATGTAAGTAAATGTGTGTGTGTGTATGTGTTTGTGTATATATACGAATATATATATGCGTATATATGTATGAGTAGATATATATGTATGTATATATGTGTAGATATATATATATGCGAGTATATATAAATATATATATATGTGCATGAATATATACATATATGTATATATATGTGCATATATATGGGTGTGTGTGTATATATATATAAATATACATATACATGTGTATATATGTGCATATATATGTGTATGTATATATATGTGGATATATATATATGCGAGTATATATATGAATATATATATGTGTGTTTGTATATATATGTACATATATGTATGGGTATATATATATATATATATATGAATACATATATATGTGTATATATGTATGTGTGTGGATATATATAAACATATATATACATATGTGTATGTATATGTGTGGGTATATATATATATATATATATATATATATATATATATATATATATATATATATACATAAATATATATATGCATATGTATATATATATGTGTATGTGTGTGTATATATATGTGTATATATATATATATATATACATGGGTGTATATATGTATATATATATATGTACATATAGGTGCATATATATATATGTGTGCATATGCATATATATAGGTTTATGTGTATACATATGTTTGTATATATATGTGTGTATATATATACATATATATATTTGTGTATATATATACATATGCACATATATATATATGTACCTATATAAGTGCACACATATATATATATATATGTTTGTATATATATATATGCATACGTATGTGTATATACATAGATGTATATATATATATATATATATATATATATAGATGTATATATGTATATATAGAGATATATATGTATGTATATGTGTGCATATATGTATACATACACATATACATTTGTGCATATATATATATATATATATATATATATATATATATATATGCACAAATGTATATGTGTATGTATCTCCTTACACCCCTCCATAGGGAACTAGGATGTAGATTTCTTCAATTTATGGAATAACAAGATTCATACACTTTCTATGGAACTTATAGATGACACCATCCAATTTTGCCAAAAAACCATTACAGACACTCTCATGAATATCAGTAATTTGGAAGAGAAATTACAACAACATACAGACACAGAGGAATATGATGAAATACAGGAAGCTATCAACATCAACATAGAAGAAAGAAAAAAACAACTCAATATCACCAAAACCAAAAAGTACAACAAACTTAGACACAACACCAAACACAGATTGGAGAATCCACAGAACATGAGAGCAATTAAGATACAACCCAACAAAAGAGCCAATGGGCCTCTGCTACCCACTCCCAACCAACTACCTACATACCCAACAAAAACCAATGCCCCTACCAAATACAGATTTAACACTAAACACACAGACAAGGCTATCCAACAAGAATCACTAATACTGACAAAAACAACATCCATACCCACAGGAACAACAACTATAGAAATAGATACACGCATATGAACAAACAAAACAAAAACACCTTCACTGGCACTAACAGTACTAAAACCTATAACAGACACACACATATGAACAAACATAACATAAATACTCACACAAATACAAATAATACTAACACAAATAATGTGAACAGACACAGAAATATGAACGAACACTACTACAAAAACCATCACACAGATAATAGGAAAAAGAACACCAGACACCATAAGGACTTGATACCTACTACCCCTCATACTCTGCAAAAGGAAAGCCCTAAGAGAAGCATCCTTCCTCAACCCATCATATTGACCCATTAGAAGCACTCTGAAGACCCAGGAAAACATCCTGACCCGCAGGTAACCCCAACATCATCTCACACACACACTCTACAAAAAAAGAGGAAACCCCCCTACCACTGGATATGGAAGTGGGGTCAGAAAACTTGATACCATTACTAGTAAGCAGTTTAGAAAACTTACTAAAAAATTACAACACATCATCAGAATTAAGGAAGATCCAGAAGGGAAAGTAATGAACCTGAGTAAATTTTGATTTACTAAGGACACATTCAAACTCCTTAACAAGGGCCTTAATTTCTGTCCCCGACCCCCACACTTTAACAATCACACCCTTAACAAAGATCTATCCGACTTCTTCAGAAGAATCAAACTCAGAGCCCACTTTGGAAAAACAAGCCATGATAGCGACATCCTAGATAGACTTAAAGACCCCAACAAATCCTTCATCCCAAAAAACATAGATACTACCATTCAAACTTTTGAGCTAGCAGTCAGAGAAGACATAAAAACCTACATCAACAACAACACTCAACAATCCCTACCACATGATAACCATACAACTAAAGAGTGAAAGGCCCTTAATAAACTAAAAAACAATACCAACTTGATTATCACAAGAGCAGATAAGGGTGGATCCATAGTCATCTGGGGTTTAGATTAAATACCTCATAGATGCAAACTCACAATTAAGCAACACAGAATTTTACAAAGAACTCTCTAAAGACCCCTTCAACGAATACACAAACACAATAACCCAATCCCTAATAGAATTATACAATAACAACATGATAGATAAAAGGACACAAAATATACTGAAACATACTTCCACAAAACCCGCAAGGTTCTACCTACTCCCCCAAATCCACAAACCAAATAGCCCAGGTAGACCAGTCATCTCCTCCACGAACTGCCACACTACCAAACTATCCAAATTCGTAGATTACTACATCCAACCCTTAGCAACACAAATTAAATCATACATACGTGACACCACAGACCTCCTAAACAAAATCAAACACATTACAGCAATCCCAGACAAAGCACTTCTAGTCAGTATGGATGTTAAATCTCTATACTCCAACATCAAACATGATGAAGGTATCCTAGCACTTACAGAAGCCCTAAACAATAGAACTACTAAAGAACTTAGCACAATAACAATAACCACTCTTATGCACCACATTTTAACTCTAAATAGCTTCAACTTCAACAATAGACACTTCCTCAAGGTGAAAGGCTGTGCCATGAGCACAGTAGCGGCCCCATCCTATGCTAATATCTCTTTGGGTAAATTTGAAGAAACCTACATTTATCCAGAGGTATATAATGATTGCATTTTTTATGGTAGATACATGGACGACATATACATATATATATATATATATATATATATATATATATATATATCTGTACATCCATATATATACATATATATATATATGTGTATATCATGTATATATATAGCTATGTTTATACATATACATATACACATATATAAATGCATATATATATATATATATAATGTGTACTGTAGAGAGTGAGACAGACTCCCATGTGGAACCAGAGTCCACTATCAGGAGCTATGCATTGTGGGTAAATTGTGTTGTAAGGGCTGCTGGAGGCCTCCTGCTGAGTGGGAGAATGTCCAGTTAGGTATCAGGTCTTTGGTTAAGCAGCAGTAGTTGGTCTTGGGGAAGGCAGAGTGTGTCAGGGTAGGGAGGAGTGATGTGGAGTTAGATTTTTTGGTATGTTAGGGATAGTGTAAATGGAGGGGTGGTGAGGTCAAGGAGCTACATAGGTTTCAACCTTATAAGTTATTGAAAATGTGTTGGCAATGATTTGGACAGGGGTTATAACTAGCTAAGGTGAAATTTTTCCTATGGGTCTGGGTGACTTTGAAGCTTCCATTATTGAATGTATCTTAGATGTGGATGTGAAGATATTATTGGTAGGAGTTTTGTGTATTAGGGTTCTATGGGATGAGGGTTGTTCAGTTTAGTGTTTAATCCATTAGGGTATAGGGTTTTAAGTTTGTTGATCCACATATCTTCGTGTTTCTCTAGAACTTTAGTTATGTCAATTGGAGTAGTTTTTTCTATTTTTTCTATGATGGTATGCATATATATATATGTATGTATATTTTCATCAAGCCCATCTCATCAACTAAATTCACAACTCCTCAACCGGCAGATGTGTCGAAGTAGCCCTTATATCCCAATGCAATACAATAACACAAAGGTATGGTCACTAATAGATCATGCCCCCGTAAATACTTTGATCTTAAAACAGAATTACATAGATACAATACATTACAAAATCAATATACAAGGTATTGGCTAACAACTGACAGTCAATTCAAAAAACGGTACAAGCACACATAAACCATCCCTTTGAAAAAAGTAAAACAATTTTTCTCACACCATCAACCAAAAAGATTAAATAAAAACAACACACCTACTTCCAACCTGCCCTACAAATACCAATACCTATCTATAAAATGCTATACACCACCTCTCCATCCTGTATAAGAAATAACATATATGTGAAAAATGACCATTCTTGCCCTTCACTGCTTTTCTTATCTAAGACAAGCCAAACACCCATAGAGACACCCCTGATCCCGCCTCTCACAGACCAATCTTGTTCAAAACCAAAAGTTACCTTCATTTACACTGATATACACATTGCCCTCCTGCACTTACTAAACAACCAAACAACACAGAAATACCCACATTCTCTTCTTTAGCATCAAACATATAAACAGCAAAAATCTTTTCTCTCTGTGAACTGCCACAAATATTTTTCTCTGTAAAAGATGATGGCCCCAATCAAAATGCATCAAAATACACCAAATAATAAAAAATTTTGAGATATAACATCTATCTCTTGAGTTTTTCTCTTCACCTTCCAATTGCCATTTTCACCATATTCTGTTAGATCACTTCACATCCACAGTACAAATATTCATATATATTTGTATATATATAGGTATTATGATTATAAATTGCGTTATATTATATAGAAACTCTTATTTGAAATGATCACCCATTATTACATGGTGAATGTACTATTTGGCCTAGACAACGTAAATAGTATGACAATTAAAGAAAATGGGGCTGCTGTAGGAATCAGTCCTGCAACAGATAGCGAAGCCACTCCAACGCAGCGTTGCACTTACCATCGAGCTTAATAGCCACCAGTAATGCAAGGACTTAATCAGCTATTTCATCTCCGAGTTCCTGTTTCTGCTCTATTTTTTTCTTCAAATGTCACAATTATGTTATTGAGAAAGGGATATATGATCAAACATAATGATTATGAATTGTGTTAAATAATATAAAAAATTTTTCATTCAAAATGATCACCCATTATTACTTGGTGAATGTACCATTATACCTAGACCACATAAATATCATAAGCAAATAAATAGAGTGGAGTTGCCTCCAGAATCAAACCTGCGACTGATAGGGAAGCCGCTTCAAAGTAGTATATGTATAAACATGTATCTATTTGTAATACATATATATATATATATATATGTATAATTATATATAAGTATATATATGTACATATAGGTATTCATAGCTTGTCTCTTCACCTTCAAATTGTCACTTTCATCAACATTCTGTTAGATCACTTCACATCCACAATACAGACATATTGTCATCATGAAAAACACACTTGAAATGCACTCACCAGCTGTCATCAGCCTACTCCCTAAAAGATTGTGAAAATTCCTTCAATGGAGGCTGAGAAGGAAAATTCATCCCGAAAAGCTTCCACAAGATCCTAAGGACATCCAATTACATATTCCTGAAATAACTACAGCAAACTTTTTCTCTGTAAAAGATAGACACCAATCGAAATGCATCGACATGCCCATGGAATGATAAGAAAAAAAAATGAGATGTAACCTGCTTTCTTTTGAGTTTTTCTCTTCAACTTCCAATTGTCACTTTTATCAACACTGTTGGATCACTTCACGTCCACAATACAAAGAAATGTATTTGTATGTATCTGCACATATATATGAATTTATGTGTAATCACACATATATGAATATGTATGCATTTGTATATATATATATATATATATATATATATATACATGCATATGTATATATTTATATGCATATACATATATATATATATATATATGCATACATATATGTGTATATGTATATATGTATACGCGTATATATATAAGTATATATATGTCATCATCATCATCATCAGTCTTTGATCATCCATGGTTGTACATAGACCTTCCCCAGGATTCACCTGGTCTTTCTATCATGGGCGACACAGCGTCAATACTTTCTGAATTTGTCAAGTTCGTCACACCATCCTGTATTCTGCCGGCCTCGGTTTCACATGTGATCTCGGGGGTCAATGTTATGAGTTGTGATATCCATCAGTTGTCTGCTATTCTAACCAAATGACCAACCCATCGCCATTTGGGTTTTTTGATGGATTCTATGATGTCCCTGACTCTTGCCTTTCCTCTGATATATTGTGCGGTTTTTTGATCCCCCCATATGAGGTTGATCATGATTCGTTTGTATGCACATTGCATGGTTCTCAGTTTGAGAGTTAGTTTTGTGGTGAGGTTCAATGTTTCAGCTCTATAAGGGACTATCAGGAGAATGCATTGGTTGTATACTCTTCATTTTAAGATTAATGGGATCTTCTTGTTTATGAAGGTTGAGCTTGTTCTGCAGAAGGTTTGCCATTCTAGAGTGATTCTTCACTTGATTTCTTCTTTTGAGGATTTAATGGAGATTTGTTGTGCTAGGTAGACGTAGTCATCAACTTTTTTAATTTTGACCATTGTGTGTTCATTCCTGACATGATTGTTGCATGTGACATTTGTTTTGCAAAAACAGACTTTCTTGCGTTCTTCATTCAGTTCATTTAGCATTGGTCGGAGGTTATGGAGGTTTTCTCCAAAAAGGACAATGTTATCTGTGAATCTATGTTCTGGTGGATCATCTCAAGACAGGCTGTAGAGTGCTTGGCTGAGCTGTGATCACCTTGTTGTTCCTGTTTTTGGAGCTGAAAGGGCTCTAAGTCTGTATGTAGCTTGATAAAAGAGTTACTGTGATTATATGTGTAGTAAAACTCTAATGTATACCGGCCCTACATCTTGTAGAGTGATAGCCTAAATGACCATAGGAATTTCCACTGTGTTGCAGGCCTACTTCAAGTTGTTAAATGCTACAATAAGTGGCATTTTGTATTCTGCTGCTCTTTCTTTGAGTTGATTCATCGAATGGAAATGGTCCAATAGCACTTTCTAAAGCCAGCTTGCACCTGTGGTTGGTTGTCATCTAGCGTTTTTGTGATTTGGTTGGTGATCTCACCAGCTTTCTTGAGTAGGTCATTAGTGATGTTATCTGGTCCAGGGGCCTTTACTTTTCTTCGTTTGGTTGGCTTGTTCTATCTCCCATGGTGTAACTCCAAGGAAATCCTCAAAATGATTGTTTGTGTCTTGCATATCCTGTTTGTTGTTTTGTAATCTTTGTTTGTTGGAGCACATTTGACCATTCGGTCTCTGTTTGTTTTTAGGTCTTCATTTCCCTTGTGTATACTGGTAATTTGTTTCCTTCTT
This sequence comes from Thysanoteuthis rhombus, assembly GCA_963457665.1. NCBI lineage: Eukaryota > Metazoa > Mollusca > Cephalopoda > Oegopsida > Thysanoteuthidae > Thysanoteuthis > Thysanoteuthis major. The sequence continues at coordinate 55,213 of CAUOPZ010000570.1, read as the reverse complement.
GTACTGTGGTCTCTATTAATAGCTTTGAGGCCATAACCTTTTTTGTGAAGAGTTTCGATGATTGCTATGTTGTATCTTCTTTGGTCTTTTCTCTGTTTTTTTTAATTGTTGTATTTAGTTTAGTTGTTTCAAGTTTTTCTCTTTTTATTGTCGGTGGCTTGAGATTTCTGCATTTTTCCATGAGAATCTTTGTTTCATCTGAGATGTTACTGATGGTTTGTGTGCTCTTTGGTTTAAACACAGTGGCGACTCCAATAAGAAAGGCTGTTACTTTACTGTTGAATCTGTTGATGTTGGTGTTGTTTTTTTCTGGTTTGGTTAGAATTTTATATCTGTTTTTCATTTTAGATTGTACGGTTGATATGCATGTATATGCATATATATATATATATATATATATATATGCAGTACATATATGTGTATGCAGGATATATATTTTTATAAATACTTATATGTATATGCATTTATATATGTGTATATATGTATATGCATATATACATCTACACAGAGATTGACAATGACTGCATCTCATATGTTAGATATATAGATCATATTGTCTTTATATATACAGGAGCTGAAGCCAAACTACAGAATTTCTTTAGACGCATAAACTCTACACACGACTCTATTAAATTTGACTATGACAAATTCATTGACTTCATAGCCTTTCTAGACAACAGTATAAACGTAGATAACAATGTATTTCAGAAACGGACATATTTGGTTGGACAGAATTAATTATAAATTCCGTTATATTAGATAGAAACTTATCTGAAATGATTTGGCTTTTGCATTGCCGGCAGATTGTTTAGCACAATGGTAAGGGCATCGCTATGTTGAGGTGGCCACCTATCTTTGACAAGCAGCTCCATTTTCTTTAATTGTTTGTTCTATTTATGTTCTCTATATTGAAAGATATATTAACTGTGTAATGACAGGAAATCATTTCATACGAATTTCTTCATAATATAACACGATTCATAATATATAGAATACAATAGAAATCTCCAGACCACCCTCTTTACTAAGCCTACAAACATCTTTAACTACCTTCACTCTAAATCGACCCAACCTAAACACCCGGAAAAATGCTACCATTTTCAGAAACACTAAAAATTAGAATTTGCTCTGCAGATAGTGAACTTAACCAAACCAACTATTATTTGTTACAGCAATTTGATAAAGTAGGATATTCACAAGAAGATATATATAACCAAATGAAAAAGGCCCTTACAATACCCAGAGAAGACAACTTCACACTCTCTAACAAAAAACAAACCCAATCACATATAACTCATAATCACCTTCCGCATAACATTTCCACCTCTGTCACAAATAATTGATAAAGTATGAAATATACTTACACCTGAAACAGAATTCAAAGAAACATATGTCTTTGTCTACTGCAGACCTCAAAACATATTAGACAAGATTAGCACTAACACCATGATAAATTACAAAGTCTGATGTAACACCATCCCTTAAATGGAAAATTCTTCCTACCGTGCAACAAAAGAAAGAGTCTACGCCACAAGCACCTTAAAGCATAAACACCTTCACCAGCTATACCACTGACAAGACTTTCTTCACTTACCATAATTCCAACTGCAGAAGCAAAAATGTTATCTCTTTCCCAGAATGCACTAAATGCAAACTGCAATATATTGGTGAATTAGAGTGGCAATCCAACATTAGACTTAATGACAATAGGCTTAGAATTAAGTCACCTAATCATCCCAACCTTCTCTCAGTAGAACAACACTTTTGTACCCCTGGCCACTGTTTTGGCAAAGACGCTAGATTAACCATCATCGAAAAAATAGAAAGAAATACACCTCCCAACTGGACTTGAATTTTAGAACTACATGAAGATATGAGAGCTGATAAATTCAAAACGCACTATCCTAATGGACTCAACACTGAATGTAACAACCCTAATCACACCAAGTTCTAACCCCATGATTCTCTCATCCTAATTACCTTATGCTTACCAAATCACTATCTTTATACTTGCACCTAATACTTCCACCTCAGCCTATAATTATGCACTGTAACACCCTTACCTCATAACACATCTCAATATACATATTCTCTACAATTATCCTACCTATACATTCTAGACCCTTGCCTACATATAATAAATGTTGGAAAACTTAACAAAAAAGAACAAAATAACCACATCTCCCAGCAAAAGTGAAGGCATTGGCATCATGGATGTTGACTCTTAAAATGACAACACCTTACTATATGACAACAGCACATACATCAAAACTGACAAACAAACAATCAACAAAGAAACTGGAAGATTCAACAAAACATTCAAAAACTAATGAAAAATATAAACAAAAAATGGCCAACACCAATCGAGTATTAATCAAGGATCCCACAACTATATGGTTTGCTCAAGACACACAAAACTAAGATCCTAATGTGACCTATCATATCCAGTATACGCTGTACCTGCCACAATATAGTCTAAACATCAACTTGCTCTACACCAACGTGCCCATCAAAAAATGCTTAAACATAGTTAAATCTCACCTTCATTCAGACTAAACCTATCCTTGCCCACCGACATGATAACTGAAATCTGTACACTAAGCATTAACCAGTGTTACCTCCAATTCAACAAGGAGTTCTACAATCAAAAATTCAGCCTACTAATGGGGTCGCCACTTAGCGGAGTTAATGTTAATCCATTAACCTCTATAGAACAAAAAATTCCATTTCAAGATACCAAAATTGAAATATATAGAAATGAAAACAGAAACATGATCAACCAAGGTGATAAGTATACAAACAAACAAAGCCCATCCCACCAAGACAACATCAGTCAAAATGAACTTGAAAAACTCAACAGAGAGAAATGCAATAAAATACCTCATCGTATAACAGCGGCCCCTTCAATGTAGCATTGCTCTCATCATTGAGCTAAACAACCATGACAAACGCAAAGGCATAATTGCATTACTAACGACTGTTTAGGTCAATAGCAAGAGCAATATTACATTGAAGCAGCTACCCTAATGGTTGCAGGTTCAATTCTTGTAGCAGCCCCATTTTCATTATTTATCTTTCTATTTAGGTTGTCTAGGCTAAATGATACATTTATCATTTAATAATGGGTAATCATTTCAAATAAAAGTTTCAATATAATGCAATTTATTATCATATATTCATATATGTATATGTATGTGTGTATATATACATGTATGTATCTCTCGATATATGTATGTAGGTATGTATTTATATATGTATATATGTATATGTATATATATATATCTATGTATGCATATATGTATATTTATGTATGTATGCATATATGTGTATGCATATATACATGTATATATATGTGTATAGATGTATGTCTATTCATATGTGTATATATATATATGCATATGTGTATGTGTATACATATATGTATATATATGCATTTGCTCAAACATATATAAGCATGTAGATATCTATATATGTATATATACATATGTATGTTTATATGCATATGTATAAATGCGTGTAAATATATGTATGAATATATATGCTTGTATATATGTATAGATATATATGTATATATATTGAAAAGGAATGGATATTTAATCTGACAGAATAATTAGTAATGTCCTCCTATTATTACATGTGTTATGATGTGTCACTTGGCCTAGACAGTATGAATAGGATAAATAATTGAGAAAATAGTGCCTTTGCAGGAATCAAACATGCGACTGATAGGTTTTTTTACCATTATTCCAAACAGCCCAACAGAGAGGTGGGAAAACTGTTTATTCTCTGTAAGCTGTCTAGGCCAACTTTTACATTCTCTGTGTAAAAACAAGTTGAGTTTGAAATGAATGCATTCCTAATTATGTGCATGTATACATATGCATGTTTATACATATGTATATACATTTACAGCAGCTCCTTTATCTGGCTACATCAAGATTCAGAGCCCTTCGTTTCAAAAAAGGGTGAGACAAGGTGATACCAACTCATCAAAGCACTTCAAAGCCTGCCTTGAGATGATATTCAGGAACCTAGATCAGGAAAACAAGGGATTCAAAATAGACGGCAAATATCTGAGCATGCAAAGATTTGCAGACAATGTTGCCCTTCTTGCAGAGAAGCTACATGACCTCCAACTGATGATAGATGAACTAAATGAAGAAAGTATAAAAGTTAGCCTACCATGAACTTCAGCAAAACAAAGGTCATGTGCAATAATTACATCGGAAATGAGAACAAAACAATCAAAATCGAAGACGCAGAAATGGGAAAAATAGACCACTACATCTACCTAGGACAACAAATCTCCATGGAATCCGAAAAAAAAGAAAAAGTCAAGTGAAAAATCACTCTAAGATGGCAAGCCTTCGGCAGGGCAAGCTCAACTTTCAAAAATGAGAAAATCCCATTCGTTCTAAAAATCAGGGTATACAACCAATGCATCCTCCTGATAGTCACCTATGTAGCTGAAACATGGAGTCTAACCAAGAGACCAACCCACAGACTGAAAAGCATGCAGTGTGCACATGAAAGAATCATGCTCAAATTCATATGGAGGGATCACAAGACAGCACAGTACATCAGGGAGAAAACAGGAGTCTGAGACATCCTAGAATCTATTACAAAACTCAAATGGCAATGAGCTGATCAAGTTGCAAGAATGACAGACAACCGATGGACATCATGACTCATAACATGGATCCCCAGAGATCACATGCAAATCAGAGATTGGCAAAATACAAGATGGAGAGACAAACTAAACAAGTATTGGCTTCGCAACACCAATGATAGAAAGGTATGGAAAATCCTTGGGATGGTCTATGTCCAACGACAGGCTTTAAAAGACTAATGATGATGATGATGTACATATGTTTACATATAAGTATATACATATATATATATATATATATATATATATATATATATATATATTTGAATGATTATAAACACATATATGTATGTACATGTATGTATATATACGCATATATGTTTATATACCAACATATATATATTTATACATATACAGGGGTTGTCAAAATAATGGAAATAACATTTTGATTGCCAATTTACATTTTCATTCGGAGTTGGCTCTCCTTTCGCATTAATAATAGCTTTAATATATCAAGGAATTGATTTATACAGCTTTTCGACGGTCTCCATTGAAATCTTTAAGCCATCCCTCAAGCAAAACCTGCCCCAGCTCCTTTAAGGACACTGATGAAGGTAATTGGGCCCTTATGTACTACTCTGATTGGCACTACAAATACTTAATTATATTGAGAACTGATGATTGCAGAGGCCCGTCCAAGTTTTCAAGTTCACTATCATGCATTTATCGTGGAATGAATGGCTGCTTTATTGTCTAGAAAGATGATGTCATCATTGGGAAAGAGTGCTTGTACCATGAAATGTTACTTGTCAGCCAAAAGTAGCAGATTGTCCTGAGAGATCAACCTGCCATGCAGAACCAAGTGAATTCCATGATATTGCTACCTGAATCATTACAGATCAAACTGCATGCTTAACTGTTCAAGTGAGTCCGTCAGGATCATAAGCTTCTTTAAGGTGCCTCCAGTCATAAACTCAACCAAAACATCGAAATAATGTAATTGAAGATTCATCCAAGTATATCACATTCTTTCATTGGTCTATTGTCCTATTCCTACGGTCATTACACCATTTTTTATGACACTTTATGTTGATCTGTGAAAGCTAAGTTTTTGCAATTGCAGCCCTTCCTAGAATCCATCTTCAGAAAACTCTTGATGAACAGTCTTCATAATAACATTACTATCCACACATTACAGTCACTGAGCTCTGAAATATACCAAATGAAATCAGCAGGTGTTTCAAATATTCTGCCCAAGCTTTGTATATATATATATATATATATATATATATATATATATATATATGTATATCCACAATTTTAACTTTCACAAAGCCCATCTAAATTTACATGACACAGATGCATCAAAGCGCCCCCAATATCCCAATGCAATACAATAACCCAGAAGCATGGATGTTTTAAATAGATTGATTTTGAAACTGGATCACATAAAACCAACACATTATAACACTGGCATACAAGGAATCAGCTAACACACAACAGCCCCTTTAAGAAACAATATTAGTACACACATACCGCCTCTTTGAGAAAAGAAAAGGAAAAGTCTCACTCACCATCAACCGAAAAAACTAAAAACAGTACACCTTATGTCCACTCCATTTTAATCCTTACTCCTCCCTTCACTGACCCTTCTCATCTCAGACCAGCCTGATACTCATAGATACAAACACCTCCTGACCCCTCCTCTCACAGTCCCTTCTTTTTCAGAACAACCTATACAGATACAAACATCTCCCCCCTCCTCCAACCAAATGACCCATAACACAGAAACCTCATTTCATTCTTTAAATCTCAAACATGTGAACAGCATAGAGTTTCCTTTGCAACTGCTGAAAGTTCTCTGAAAAAAATGGCTTGCAGACAAAATGTCTCAGAACATGTCAACATGATAATAAAATTCTGCAGGATCATCTCACATCTACATAACAAAGATATGTATATATACTTACACACATATATACATATACATATATGTATACATGTATACATACAATGAAATAAAGGATTCGCTACACAAAGATGTTTATGTTTCTGCCCTGTTTTGGCCTCTCCAGGTGAATGATTTGATTTATTTGAATCCCTATTTATGATGTTATTGCAGTGGGGTGGGGGCATTTTTCCAGGTAAAAAATGTACCTCTCATTCTATTCATATATCTTTTCTTTTTTCTTTCCCACCTTCAGTTGGTGGTCACTGTTTATATCATTTTCTATAGGAGAAGTGGATTCAATTCTGTTATACATTATTTGGGATATTACAGACACTTTCTTTTTCAGTAAGTTGTTAATCCATCAGCTCTTTGTGGTATGTTTTCTCCCAGAAACTATTCCTTTCTTACTTTATCCCACTCCCTAGTGTCGAGGTTCACTTTTACATGACCTTAGTTGTTTATGTTCAATTCTTTTTATATTCTAGGTGGGTTTGCCTCTATATATCTAATATAATTATGAGAAAGTGATTAGGTTGCTCTTAAAGTGGTTGGAGGTATAATAATAATGTAATAGTAATGCTGATACTACTGTTATCAATAATAACAAGAAGAATTAGGTAGATATGGTGGTTGATTTTTGGATACCTGTATGTGGGGTGTTAAATTATGTTTTTTAGTAGAAATATTTGCTATTCAGTAATTCTGTTTTTTGTTGTTTTATTCTTTGGTAAAGGCGAGAATTTCTAATTTCTCATTTAGGCATAGGTAGCATGGGGTTTCAATGTTCTGGCATATGTAAGTTTGTTCTAAAATTTTCCATTTTACTGTCAGTATGAAATTGCTGTCAGTTAGGTCCCAGTAATGTATAGTGATGTATTGTTTTTGTATTTGTTGTTCATAAAGGATAATATTCAGTTGGCTAATCTTAATTTAAAGGGTGTTTTTGATATTCATTTATAATATTTAGCTTCTAAGGGTTTCTCTTGGGTTGATATTTCAGCCTGATATACAATATTCAATTTGAGACATTTGCTTTGCTTTTTGGTCCATTGTTCTTGGTTATTGAACAATACCATCCGTCTACACTGTTTGGTTATTTCTTTTTCATTTTTGTTAATGTTGGTGCAGATCCTCAGAAATTCCATGGCCTCTTTGGAGATTCCTTCGGATATTGAAGGGTAGAAGTCCATTATGTCAAACTGTACAGATGCACAGGTATTTTGCATGTATATATATATATATATATATATATGAAATGAAAGCATACAATGAAGAAAGTGAAGAGTATATAAGAATTACTTATGTAAACAATAAAAAACTGAACATATTGGCGAAATGTAGTGATTTTCATTATTTCTATTATTATTCGGTCTCTCCTCATCTTAGTTGTTTTTCATACAACGTTTTGGCCGTTGTACTCTACAGCCTTCATCAGGTATCATCTGGTAGCTGTGGGGAAGTAACGAACCGAACTCTTTATTTAACCGACGGGGGTTATGTGGACCGCACTCCCCTCTTAGCATTAGTAGTATTATTATTGTCTCTCACTGGGATTGAACCTAGAACCATCAGATTACTTGTCTGATTCTGTAACCACTATGCTATGGACAACCGGTGCTAATTTTTTAGGAGTCTTAAACCTCAGGTGACAGTTTTTGGTATTTGATGTTACTGTTTTCTGTCTTTCATTATCAGAGGTTTCCATATGGTATCCATTTCAATGCTAGGATTACTGAGGCAGATTTTCTTGCCTAGCATATGGGCCGACTCTTTCAATTTTTTAATCTTCCAGTGTTCTTCCTGATCAATTATTTCAACCTCGTTCCACAGGGGTAGGTGGTCTCCCTTTTCCCTCCATACATGATCAGCTATACCCGATTTGTTAGTTTCACCTTTGCTCACTGCTTTTCGGTGTTCTTCCACCCGAACCTTCAAGGGGCGACATGTTTCTCCTGTGTATTCGTTACCACAACTGCACAGTATGGAGTATACACAGTTCTTAGTGTTCAATAACTCAGTGGGTGGTGTGGTGCGGGAGAGGTAGCTGCGTAGTGTTGATCTACTTCTGAATACAGCCCGGATATTATATGGGGCGCAGATCTTCTGGATCTTCTCGGACACATTCTTAAGGTAGGGGAGACAGACTGTAGTTGGTTTATGATTGTCATCCTCCTCCTCCGTCACTCTCCTTTCTCTAGTGGTGACAGTTAAGCCTTTGGGGTAACCATTTTTCTGGAGATTCTTGCTTATGGTACGCATCACACAGATGTATGTGCCAGTGTCACTACTTATTAGCATTCCTCGGTGCTGTAAGCATCGGACGATCCCTTTCTTAAGGCTCTATGGATGGTTAGAGGTGAAGTTGAGATATTGACCAGTGAACGTTGGCTTACGATACACAGATGTATTGAAACCTTATTCTGATCTTGTTACCAGTACATCCAGGAAGGCTAATTTATTGTTACTCTCCTTTTCCATTGTGAACTGTATTGAAGCTCTGATTGAGTTCACGTGGTCAAGTAGTAACTGTGGGTCTTCCAGATGTGGCCATAATACGAAGGTGTCATCTACATATCGAAGCCACATGCTTGGCCTTAGAGGTGATGTTCCTAAGGCCAATTCCTCAAAGTACTCCATGTATATATTTGCCATCACTGGTGATAGCGGTGATCCCATAGCTAAGCCTTCCTCCTATTGGTACATCGGGTTGATTATACTCACCAGGTACCTGCTCAGTGGATGGCATGCTGAGCCCCAACAGCTTACTGTAGGTCGTAATGGAGTTCTCACCTTGTGAATCTTTGGAAGGCCGTACAATGTAGAGTTCAACGGCCGAAACGTTGTATGAAAAAAAAAACAACCAAGATGAGGAGAGTCCAAATAATAATAGAAATAATAATAATACCTCATCTCAAAAATTCAGAGGTATATTAGTGATATTGAGTCTTAAAGTTTTGGAAAAAACACATCCAGATTTGGAATTTCTACAAAAAACTTGGTAAATGATCAGATTTTGATAAATCTTCTAATATTCATTAGATGTGTTCAAGTATCTTCATAACTCTGATTTTCAGTCCCCAATCAGCTAATATCATAGAGCTAAGCCATAGCAAGGTTCTTCATGTCTAGTGGCGTGTTTGACTAAAGAAATCGCAACTGTTATGAGAAAATACTAGATTTCCTGCCAATAGAGAATATATAGAGCTCTGAGCAATATAGACATCTATTGCTCCGGACAGGATGAAAATGTTCTTGCTACCATTGAGCTTCTTATTAAATCTTACAGCTTACACTAGAAAGAAGAATGTGACAATAATATTTTTACACACTCATTATAAATTCACTACAGTTTTTCTTGCTGTCTTCACATTTTTCAAACAAGTAAGCAAAGCAAGTAAATGCTGTCAAATCAAATATTTATTCATGTCAAATCATTCTTTCTTGCATGTGTCACAATCACATCACATATAAAAAATTATTTTATTGTTAAATTACAAAATAATCAAATTATTTAAAGAAATGCTGGTCAAGCATATTAAATTTATTCAAATGCACAGCAGATATAAAACTCTAAGAATGCTATGTCAGAAAGCTGGGAGAATGTTTTTTACAATGATATATACATGTATTTATCTCCATCTAGATTTAGATCCACAATCCATAAACAATTTACTCTAAAATACACACATGCTTGAATTTCCTTGTGAAATGTCAAATACCAAGCTCAATTTTTTGGGCTATGGCTTTTTATGTGCGACAGATTATACAGTAAAAAGCTGATGAAATCCTCTTTGCAATGATATATATACATGTGTACACTCCATTAGGAAATAAATACACAATCCATAGACAGGGAACTTCAAAATGCACGTATTCTGAAATTCTTTTTAAAATGCTGAATAACTAACTCAACATTTTTAGCTGTAACTTTTTGTAAGCAACAGATACAAAACTTGAAGATTAGAAAGCTATGAAAATATTTTTCACAATAATATACATGCATATGTAATTCCATCTCAGATGGAATTCACAATACATTGACAGTGGACTCTAAAAGACATATATACTTATATTTTTTTGTAAACTGCCAAATACCTAGCTCCATGTTTTTGGCAGTAACATTTTGTGTGTCACGAATACAAACTGATAAGATGATATGCTGTTTGAAAACTGATGAAATTATCTTTACAATGATCTATCTATCTATCTATCTATCTATATATATATATATATATATATATATATATATATGTGTGTGTGTGTGTGTATGTGTGTGTGTGTATATCTTCATCAATGATTGAATCCACAGTCTGTAGACAGTGGACTTATAATACATATATACTTAATTTCCCTTATAAAATGCCGAATACCTTGCTCCATGTCTTGGGTTGTAGCTCTTCTTGCTCATCAGAAATATATTGGCAAGAAACACTGCCAGATTTCTGATAGAATGTCCTTTACAACAATATGCATATGTATGTATCTCCACCTAGAAATGAATCTACAATCCATAGACTAACAATTGTGAATTATACAAATACTGAAAACTTCCTTGTAAAATGCCAGATACTTAACTCAATGTTTTTTACTAACTTTTAATACCCAACAGATATGAATTGGCAAGAAATAGTGCTAGAAAGCTGCTGGAATTTTCTTCAAAATGATATCTATATATCTCCATCAAGAAATACACCTACAATCCATCAATTATCTACTTTAAAGTACCCAGATAGTGAAAATTTTCCTGCAAAATGCTGAATACTTAGCTTCACATCAGGGGCTGTAACTTTTCATGTCCAACATACAAAATTCAGAAGATATACTGTTTGAAATCTGATAAAATTCTGTTTCCAATGATTTGTCCACTCCTGTACATCTTTTACCCTTTTTGCTCAAAATACTGCAGTACTATATTGGCATGAGCACCAACATGGACCCCAAACTATTATTATTGACTTTTCTATCTGGAATTTTCAAAAACATTTAGAATCAATAACCTAAAATTTAGCAAAATGCAATTTGGGCTCTGATTTTGAATGAGCCCTCCTATAATAACAATAAAAAAGGCAGATTTAGGATCAGCATCCTTGAATGATCCTATTTCATCTGCATGACAAATTTCACTCTAAAATGGTTGACCTGCATAGTTAATCCAAATCCAGAACCAGACTATGTACGACATTGCATGCTTCTCAGTCTGCAGGTCAGTTTTTTGGTTAGGTTCCATGTTTCAGCTCCATAGGTGACTATTGGGAGGATGCATTGTTTGTATACCCCTCTTTTTATGACTAATGGGATTTTCTTGTTCTTGAAAGTTGAGCTTACCAATATTCACAAGCTAAGGGAGAAGTTATTGAATTTTGACCTCTTGCCCAAAGAAAAGAGAAAATAGAAAAAAAATAACTGATTTAAGGGGGAAAACTTTGCCTGTTTGCATTTATACTGATACCTGGTTGGATTTACTCCTTTTTTTTCATGAAATAGTTATAAAACTGAACATTCATTCATTGGTCTGACTTGGCTTTTGGTATCAATATACTATAAAACTAAGCATTCATACCACAAACTTGCAAGTGTGAACCAGAAAAATCACCCAATTATGGGTAGAATAGCAGGATACACTGGGCTCCATAGCCTGGTAAGGCAATTATAATGCTCTTAACTCAAACTAAAGTGATATGAGGCGGAGTCTTTTTAAAAATCTTGTTATATTAAACCTGGCATGGATGGGCATTCCAACTAGTTTAGAAGAATGAATTTAAATTGTTCTAATAAATTATCCTTTGCTTAATGTTATCAAGTAATGATTATTATCATCTCAATAACCCTGTCTCAAGTTGATCACAAATAGTGGTTTACACAGTACATTTACAACCAGATGAATAGTGTTCAATGGAAGACTTTATTGCAAAGATTGCAGTCAGTCAGCTAGAAAAGTGGACAAATAGAAGGATTATTAAAAAGAGAAACAAATGTGTCCATAGTCCTGTGAGTTAGGATATGAAAAAATGAATGAGTAATCAATGGTTTGGTCTCTTGGATTTGTAACTGCAGTTCAACATTAGCACAGCTTCTTCTCCTCCCATCCCAAATACTGCTGACTTGATACTGCCTGGCAGATGAGTATTCTGACACTATAGAAATGCTATCGTCTATGGTACAGAGAATATACAACTGATCACATATAAAACAAGGTGAATGAGCTGATTGATAAAGCTCTCAATAACCTATTATTTTCAGCATGTACTTATTTTACTGCTCTGCACTCTAATCCTTATCCTTCAACTGCCATTACTACAATGGTCAGTAGGTTAAGGATCTCCTTCTCTGAAAACCACTTGTGTTACAAGTAGTTATTTTATCATCATTACTAGATCAAGTCTCTGGTTCTAAATTCAGCATGACATCCTATTTGTCTTCCTAAAATAAGAACCATCAAGCAAAGGTTGGTCTCTATACATCTTTATGTGTCACAAGTCTTCTACAGAGATTTTCAAGATGGCTGATGTTTAACTACAACAACTGACAAAATTATGCATGATGAGTCAATAAATCCACAAAGTTCAAGGATATCCAATCCTGTAGACTTCTTGTGGAGCATAAGGCCACAACAACTCTGTTGTAGTTTCTGTAGCAAGTCATCTTTAAGGGGTGGAGTTGCTAGCCCCATGCGCAATTCTCCTTCTTTAACTGGGCACGGGACCAGCTATGGTGGCTGCCAAGCAGTAGTTTTTTTTCTTTCAGAGTGACCTTAGATGGACAGTCTTACAGAGTTTGAGGGCTCCAACTGCCCTGCTACTCACCCATAGAAGAAAGAAATGGGTTCATGCCTTTCCCAAAGGCATTAACACAAAGTGAATGTAAAAAGTAAACAGAGATATGGATTCATGTTTTGCCCAAAGGCATTAGCATGAAGTGAACATAAACAGTCTTGGTCGAAACTCAAACTCAATCTGCTGAATTCATTATACGTGCCAGTAACCATTATACCATACTGCATCTCCCCAAAATTTGAGGTTGACATTTTGATTCAAGTGCTCCAAATGGCCGATTCAAAAGTCAGTTCTTTGTTGTCAGCATTAATTAATATGTTTTTTAGTTAGTAAACTCACTATTTACATAAGCTGTGATATCCAGGGTAGGATTTATGAAAGAAATACGATAAAACATTCATTCACTCTAACAACAGGTCTGGTTAGTCACTCAATAGAAACCATCATGTGACCAATGTTTTTTGGCAGTATACCATGTTGAGTTAAACAATAAAAAAAATTGGAAAAGTAGGTGATCAATGAATAAATCACTTCTCCCATCTTTTGATCACCAAAAATGTCTGAATTTAAAAGAAAATCTTACTCCAACTTTCCCTTTTTTTTGAGAATATTGTTCGGAGGAGGTGGGGTTCACAATACCTACAGCTCAGGGACCTACAAAATCTTAATCCGGCTGCTGGACATGAATTAAAGGTCCAATTCAGGATACATTTACAAAATAAATTGAACTCCCCCACCTGTAATAACCTATTTCAGTGGAGAATTTAAAAAAAACCGAAACAAAGTTGTTTTTTTTTAACATAATGAGTGCATGTTCAATTTTTCAGCCCTATAGCTCCACTGGTGCAACCTTTACACATACATACATACATACATACATACATACATACAAAGAGAGCCAGCCTGCCAGCCAGATTCACTTGAAAACTGAAGAAACTTATGTTGACAGTTTTTGTTCAAGGGGAGTTGAGAACTGAAGCAATTTATAAGTACTGTGGTATTTTAGTATCAACCGCATTGGAACTTAAAATAAGTTGATAAGATGACAAATAGATGAGCCATAAATTATATCTTATTCTAGCTTATCAGAAAGCTTTTTAAAAGGTAAGATATGATTGTCTTTAGGAGAAAATCCAGGTCAGCATGAATTTTACAGAAATTTTACAATAACTAATTCAATTAGAATTTACTTCTCCTTTAGACTTCCATGTTTTTGTTTTTTTTTAATTTTTAGGGTAAGCCTTAATGCTGCTGGACACAAGTTAGGAAACAATTTTGCATTAGCTCCCATTGCAAGCTGAACCCACCACCCAAAACATTTCTGGAGGGGAATTTTCGAAAAACGAACTCACTAAAAATCTGCTTGAGGGTCCAATTAATAACCAGAGAAAATGTGATTGTCATAACTCTTGCCATTTTTGAGTTTTGCAATGATAAACGGATAGACATTTGCTGAATTATAGTATGAGGCATACCTTGGCCAAATCTTTCTGAATCACAGGTATCACTTCACAACTGCATTTTGTTTCTATATTATTTTATGATTTTTCTATTCATTTTCTATCAGGCGTATTTGAAAAGCATCATTAATTCATTCAAAAGTGGCATATATCATTGGACAGGAAATGGATGTGATGATATTTCAAGAAAGGAAGAAATCAGAACAGGAATTACAAACGTATGTTGCTGTAGTTCAGTCAGACAATATAGATCTACTAGAGAATAACAACTCTTGATTCAAAAACAAATATGCAATTGGTATTTATCCCCCATAATTCACACAGACCGTTAAAAAAGCAACAATATCTTAACAGCTATGGATATCTAACATAACTTGCATATTTATATAATTGAGGCACAGTCTATCTTTTCATTTATATCCTCAGGGAAAGAAATAATCCTTTTTCATTAGTGCTCATGAGGAAGAACTATAAGAACCATGAAATCATCGACAAAACTTCTATTTGATTTTTTTGTACCTTTTTAAAAATTTTATCTGACCTATGAAAAATTACATTGTCTACATGTATGATTTTTTAGTTGATTGTTTTCTACAATATTTCTTCTTATTAATAACACAAAGATCATTATGATGCATTTCTGATTTCCTAAACTTTTTACATTTTGTTCATACTGTATAGTATATTTTGTACACAGCATTTCTCTGAGGTATGCTACAAAACTCCTCAAAATATTCCCGTTAAATTATTCAAAACTGAAGTGCGAATGGTAAGGGATAACTGCACATAAAAATTCAAAATGTCAGCCCACTATCCGTTGTCACCTAGGAGTATAATTTGTGGCAGTGGAGATTACAAGTTTATCCCAAAAGGCTGCCAATAATGGACGAGAGGACTAGTACCTGTGGCATATTTCCATTTAATTACATTAGTCTTCCATCATATCGGATGCTTATTTGAGAAAATAACTATTTTA
This sequence comes from Thysanoteuthis rhombus, assembly GCA_963457665.1. Lineage (NCBI taxonomy): Eukaryota > Metazoa > Mollusca > Cephalopoda > Oegopsida > Thysanoteuthidae > Thysanoteuthis > Thysanoteuthis major. The sequence continues at coordinate 39,444 of CAUOPZ010000570.1, read as the reverse complement.
TTTTTGAAAGGATTTATTATGAGTGCAGTAATTATAAAGCTTGAATTACTTGCTCATATTTCAGAAATGGCAATCTTGAATTCTAAACTTGGTCATTTATTTGATCAAGAAATAAGTACATATACATACATATTCATGTAATATTAATGCCCACCCTTTATGGATGCATTATTGATGACAAGTATTGCTCATTTGTAATACTATCACAGGCCAAGTTTGCCATAAATGGTAAGAGGTTTAAATTGCTACAAGAAATAGCACAACTCCCTTAAAAACAATAAAATCAATAGGATTCAAAATGGAAAGGTACGAGTGTAGTTGGATAAATACAGAGAGGATTGATGTAAATAAAAGACTGTAAAAAAAAATGGAAAATGTAAAGATATTCTCTTTGTATAGGAAAGAAAAATGGCATCTTTCAGTAAGTCAGCCATTATTCGTTAGAACTGTTGTTGTTCTGTAAAAGTATTGATATCTCTTTTGTTTTTATCATCATTATTATTGTAAAAGTATCAATAACTTATGCAATATCAGAGAATGGTACCTGTGCACTCCACCTGGGATCAAAGCATTATTCCTTAGCACTTTTACCATGGATTTGGATCAGTGAACCACCTGTGTTTCTATCACGAAGTGTTACACACAAGAAATCTTTTGTGTGAGGTGAGAAATACAACTATGAGCACAAACCTTTTTTTTATGGCCAATCCTTACTTTTTATTCATATCTTACATTCATTGGACACTTCTAGAGAAATACTAGTACTTTTTTAGTTCTCTCTCTCTTTCTTACTATAAGAATAATCTAGAAAAGGATCATGGAAGGTAGATAGAAATAGTTCAATAAAACAGAGTAACTGATTATTCTATTAAAAAATGACTACAACTCAGCTTGTTGTTTCAATGCTAGTGCATTTTTTCAGGTTCACTGAGAAATATTCAACAGCACTGAAATTACAACCAATGCATTACTTATAATATATATATATATATATATATATATATATATATATATATATATATATATATATATATATATATATATATATATACATATATATATATATATATATATATATATATATATATGTAATATAGTGGTGCAAGGATTCAATACATGAACACTTTTATGTTTCTGCCCTGTTTGGGCTTCTTTAGATCTATGATTTGTTTTTTTTCAGATTCGTATTTTGGACCGTTTTAGGGGTTTGAGCAGTATCTATTTCTCTCTCTGGTAGGATCTTCCTTTCATTCTATTTATATAATTTTTTGTTTAGTGGTTGGTCATAGCTTGTTATGTTTTGTGTTTTGTTTAGTTGGGATGCTGTGTTTGTCAGTAGAAGCTATTGGTGATGGTTATTTTTTAGTATATCTACTTGTAGGTTATCAGGATATGGCTGTTCATAAAAATTTTGAGCGATAATGGCATTTTAACATTAGGTCAGTTTTTCTATTCAATAATTCTGTTTTTTGTTTTTTTTGTTCTAACAAAAGTGAGGATATCCAATTTCTCATTTAGGCATAGATAACATAGGGTTTCAATATTGTACATACGTAAGTTTGTTTTAATATTTTCCGTTTTCCTGTAGGTTAACTAGATGTACAAAAAATAGCCGCCATATATATCTTATTCACATGGCACTCTAAAGAACTAACCAATCACCATAATTATCTCAGACATGTGGGAATAAACAAAACACAGATTAAAATCAACAACTAAGGTCATATAAAAGGGAACCCTAACTTTGGGAAACAGATTAAAGTGAGAATAAATAACTGTCAGAGAAAAAATCACTACAAAGAACTAACTGATGGATGAACTATGTACTGATAACAAAAATGCCAACACCATATACTCCTGATATATTATTTATAACTACGACTAAACATCACTGCTAAGTAAGACAAAAAAACATAACAAGAAATGACTAACCAAGGAACATAACAATTATCTCAATAGAATATAAAGAAAATACCACCATCTGTGAAAAAAACATCACAACCTGAATAGTATCTGAAACCAAATGAATCATTCTCCTGAAAAAGCCCAAAGAGGGTAGAAACATATATGTATCTGTGGAGTGAATCCTAACTCCATTACATCTTAAGCTTTACTCTGAATCTGGTTTAATGTATTGAACAGTTTATGAAATATACAAATCAGACTCCAAATATCGTACTATACGATATTAGGAAAAATTCCTGATGCGTACGTTATATAAGTTTATATATAAATATATGTACATATTTATATATGTATACATATATATATATATATATATATATACATATATATATATATATATATATATATATATATATATACATATATATATATATATAAACATATATATGTATGCATTTATATACAAGTATATATATGCATTCATATATGTATATGAATATGTACATATTTATATAAATATACATATAAGTAAATACACACACATATACTTATATGATTTTATTCGTATATGAATGAATATGTATATGTATGTATATATATATATATATATATAGATAGATAATGTGTAAATGAATATTTACATATATATATATATATATATATATATATATATATATATATATATACATATATATATATATAAATGAATACTTATACATGTATGTATAGGAATGAACATATATATAACAACATGAGTATATATGTATGAGTAAATGAATATACATATATATATATATATATATATATATATATGTATATATATATATATACAATTATAGACATTTACTTAAAAATGCATATGAATATATATATGTATATGACAAGTGCATGTGTGAAAATGTATATATATACAAATATATATATATATTTATACATATATATATGAATATATATATATTTGTATATATATATATATGAATATATATACATGTATATGTATGTAAGTATATCCGTAAAAATATATATATATATATATATATATATATATATATATATATGTATATGAACATGAAAATGTGTATGAATATAGAAATATGTATATGAATATAAAAATATGTATATGATCATGAATATATATGCATATGATTATATGTATATACATGTACATGAATATTTATATATATGAGTAAAATATATATATATATATATAAGAACATATATGTATATGAATATGTACATATATGTATATGAATATGTATATATGCATATGAATGAATATATAAGCATAAAGTATATTTATATGTTTATGAATACATATATATATATAAATATATATATATATATAAATATATATATATGTTACATATGTTGCCCTTCGCATTACCGGTGGCTGATCAGCTCAATCTTAAGTGCATCACTAGATTGAAATGGCTACAGTATCAGAAGCAGGTTCAATCCCTGCAGCAGTCCCTTTGTTTTAATTGTATATTCTCTTTATGTTATCTTTATTGAGTGATGTATCAACTGTTTAACAACTGGAGATCATTTCAAATAACTTTCTATACAATGCAATTTATAATTCATTCCGTCAAGCCAAATTTCTCAAATACCCATGTATATATATATGTGTATACAGATCTACAGATACAAATTGCTTTTCATAAACATTGATTATTCTTTTGAAAAGTTATTAATCATCTTTACCAATAAGAAACCAGGAGAGAAAGGGAGAAACATTAACAGTATAATTGTAGCTATTGTGATGATAGAGGAGGGGAGGGAAGTGGCATAATGGGTCTGTGACAAAGGTTCACCTCACTCTGACCTTAGAAATGTATAATGAGTAATTTGTCAACTGTGAAAACCCTCAAAAAGTTCAAATGCAAAATTATTGAGGGACACTCACAAGACATATTGTTGCTATTTATTGAGTGCAAAACAAATCAGTTGATTTTAGTCAACATGGTGAAATCTAAAACATTCTCACTCAATGATATTTGACAAAGAAAGAGTTACTTTGTTGGACAATTTGGGTTCAATGTGAATATTTTAGAATTTCAAAGCAACTTAATGATTAATTGGAAACTGCTATCACACTGAGGAATAGAATTATTTTGAAGAAAGCTAAAGATCCAAGTCTTATTCAGACTCAGTTGCTTCCCACAGGGAAATGATTTTGTCTCCATTTCTCAATTGATCCATGGATACTCATCCATTGTTTCTGTAGCAATTGCAGGTTTTTATGGGGCTTGGTTCGATGCCCAAGATGAGCAGCATTATAGGGCTTAAGGGCTGTAACTGCCTTGCTTTTTATCCATAACTGGGAAAAGATTTTGATTGATACCTCTCCTAATGGCATTAGTGTGAAGTAAATGCAAAGTTCAAGCCGGAATTTAAACTCGTTTTGTAGTTATTTGTTAGTTATTTTGTTGCTGATCCGTGTCTTGGAAATGCAAAAATTGATGAATATTGATACTGGAAATGGTGATTGCTTATAAAACTCAATTTCAAAGAAAGCACTCAGAGTCAGGTGAAGTAATTATGCATGGATCCACTCCAAAATTCAATCACTTCTTTCATTGCCCGTTCCTCCATAAAATATCATTAAAATTCACTACTTTTGGACATATGTTGAGAACAGACAGACACTCAGACAGATGAACAGAAAGACAAAAAGATGGAAAGACATGACCAAATACATATACTTCTCTAGTTTCATTGGTAGAGATTAGGAGTGTGTAGGCATCTTTTTTTCATGTCTTTAAGATTTACCCAGTACATTACCTGTTTATGTAACCTGTGACATCACAGGATAAATCAAACAAATATGTAAAAATGTTCATTTATTCATTCTAATACTTATATATGGAAATGCAGTAAATTCTGATGGTAAAGGAAAAAATGAAGCAATAACCATAGTTGTATTTTAGAGCTTACCCAACTGCATTTCAACTCGGTACATTGGTAAGGTTTTGGCTTTTCTTATAGTTGTCCACTGATTTTACTGCCACTTCATCTCCACACTTGCTAAGCTTTACTCTTTATCTGTTAAAACTGACTAAAATTTTCTGGCAGTAGGAGTAAAAACTGATGATTAAACACTAAGTTTTGCATTTGATTTTTACCTGTAATTTGTTTCGAACACTTTCTGTATGTTGAGCAGCGAAAATCAAAATATTGTCTGGAATTAAGCCTAGCATTACTGAGAAAATAGAATTATTATATGTATAATGAGAGAGAGAAAGAGAGAGAGAGAGAGAGAGAGAGAGAGAGAGAGAGAGAGAGAGAGAGAGAGAAGTTGGGAGGTGGAATGTGTGTGTGTGTGCATTTGCACACTCCTTTTTTCCTGGTTTTGAATAACAGCAAAAGAACCATTAAAAAACTTTTGAAAGTTATGTTTGAAATATGAAACTAGGCAAAAAAAAAAATGCCATACAACTGGTTTATTTACACAGCATACATTGCTGCAACATCAAATGTCAAGTAGTTCAAGTGGTTTACTATGGGATTTGAAATCGCAAGCAAATAGCTCTTCTGGCACTAGAGATGGTAAGTCAAACTTTTTGGCCTTTTTGGTCTTCTTTTGTTGAAAAGGGAAGTGTGAAGGGGAAAGGACAATGAAGGTCCATCCCTATGTTGAAAGTCCCCCCAACCCTTCCTCAGTTGAAATTCAAGTGAGAAAACAATCAACTAATTCAGGATTTTGGCTGCTTTGTCCCACGGCAGTTGGTTAGCTGATGACTGAACTTAATATCAGCTTCTTGGCTTGGTATTTGACCTGATTATCAAAGAGGATTAGGGGTAAGAGTAGTTCAAGAAGTGGCTGCCTTGCTTCATCTGTTCATTAAAATTCTTTTCACTTGATCACTTTTTCTTTCTTCAACTAATTTACTCAGTATTACTAGTGTCCTCACCTTGGTTGTTATAGTCACGATATTTCACCCTTGGACTTTTTCAAGTATCTGTCATCGTTGGTGACCTTCTGGAAATTTCAAACCGAACCCTCCATTTAATCCACGGGTGGAGGTGGGGTTAGATTGTTCACATTCCTGAGTTGAAATTATTAATTCGGACCAGCTTTCACACAGAGGGAAATCGCATCATTTTTTTTTGTATGAGTCTGAGAACTATAAAAAAAGTTTATATTAAGCATTAATCCTCCAAGGATGGGAAGGGCCATATGGCCCATAACAATGGAATACATTAAAAAAAGATTCATCTGGCACTACATGGCTGTGAGGGTCATATGACCCCCAGTCAAATAATGATAGAATTTGAATTCTTTACGTATATTTATCCAAGAAATATAAGAATTGTTCTTCTATCTATACCAAATGTATATTCAGCCCTGAAAGGGTTAACATTGGACATGATCATTTATCATAAAACTTGGGATTTTCAACAGAAGAGGATGGAGTCAACATGAATCAATACACATGCAAGTGAAATACTATGTGGCATTTTTGTTGACAAATTTCTTTATAGCACCAACTCTGCAACAGTTTAAAACTGAAACAGTCTAAAAGATCTTTTCCTAAAAATATCTAAAACTGTAGATTTCCTAAATACTTCTGTGCAGTTGCTTGGTTAGAAGAGAGCAGGGGAAGGTATGACCTTGGAAAAACCTTCTGGACTTCTTCGGCCAACTAAATATTTTGAACTGTCTGCTCAATCTTCTATGATACGTAGATTGTTGGCTGCTGGCATCTGGGGAACCAAAACAAACTGTGACATCATTACTTCCTCATAGACACTGAACGATATCATTGAGTTTCATCTTTTCCCAATCCCAGTTATAAGTTTTATATATAATGACACTGTTGTTGAAACATGAAATTAATAATTGAATGTCTCTTGATTGTAATATAACAATTGTGTACTTCATTATGTAGAAAACTCTCTTTTAACAGGTTTACACTGATATATATTTATAAACAATGTATTTCTAATTATCAATCTATAGACATAAATCAGTAAAATCGTTGCCAAATTAATAAAAAAGCTTTTTTTAAAACAATTTTTTCAACATAATCTTCCCTCCTTTTTTTCCACTGCACTGAATTCAACGGTGAATATTAATTATATGGATCAAAGATTTTACGATGAAAATTCCCAATCAAAATTCAGCTTATAACTATAAGTCACACTGCAAATTGATCCACCTTTGCGTGCTTGTGTGTATATATATAGATATATATACATATGTTTTAAAGAAATGGATATATAATCCGACAGAACAATTATAAATACGTTTATTTTTATTTGAATTCTTTTTGAACTGACATCCTTTTTTTTATATGGTGAACAGAATAAGCAATGAAAGAAATGAGTTTCTGCAGGAATCCAACCTGCATCCACAAGGAAGCTGTTTTTACATGATGACACTCTTACCATGATACAAATCTGACTGGAAAATAATTTTATCCAGTGTTTTGAACCATCTAATTTTGATTTGGGTGAAGTCGTGTATACTGTGTAAGGAATAGGATAGGTAAAGATTCAGTGATACATCAAACTTAACAAAATTGTTATAAAACATATTTTTCCTAAGTAGAGCGCACTGTTTTAACTGAAATTGACCTTAGTTTCTTGGAGACTTTTTTTTTCATTTTTAGAAAAAGCAACTTTTGGGAGGCAGTCAAGTTTACAATGCATGTAAAATATACCCAATGTTCAATTTTCTATACAAATATCTCCTAAACTGGACCTCAGGATTATATATGTCAGTAATGGAATTTTCCAATCATAATAATAAACAGAATATTCCAATCGTACCTATGTTACAATGTAGGATTCGGCTAATGTCGATCTCTTTCTCTTTCCTTGTTAGGCTCAGATTTCAATTCCTTGTCCCTGTTGAGTAGTGGGCATATCAGGTAGAACTCCAAACTTGTCTGACTTGTATATTCAGTCAGCATATTACAATGAGTGCCTCTTTGATTTTTCTCATTTTCCTGCAGCATTCCCTGCCGATTTAATATACTTTCTCCCATAGAGGGAGGTGTTCGCCTTTTTCTCTCCAAATATGTTCAGTCATTACAGATCCTTCTATCTCCTTTGATTACTGCTTTAAAGTTGAACCCTGAGAGGCCTGCCAGTTTCTATAGTATAGACCTTTCTAAATTCTCTCCTCTTTCACTCATACTATCATCATCCCTTATGTTAAAGGTACAGCAGAGAGGATACAGGAAGTTTGCATTTTGACCCCTAAAAAGTGAAAAAGAAATCTCTCCCCCCACCATTTTGATCCAAAAAATTCCTTTTGAATTTGATTTCCTAACAGCGAAAGAAAATTACCTCTCAATTCCCCCCTCGATTTTGCCTCTAAAAGGGAAAACATTTTAACTCCTAAAAATGATATAAAAGTTCCCCTGGATTTTGACCCCTAAAAGTGAAAAAAAATCTCTTGCATTTTGACCCCTAAAAGTAGAAAAGGAGGAATACCCCTTTGATTTTTAACCTTGACAAGGGGAAATAAAAAATCCTCCTTCATTTTGACTGATATAAGTAGAAAACAGTGATACACAACCATCAAAATTGAAAATGCAGTAAACAACTACATCTACGTAGGAAAATGAATCTCCATGAAATCCTCAAAAGAAGAAGAAATCAAGCGAAGAATCACTCTAGGATGGCAAGCCTTCGGCAGAGTGAACTCAACCTTCAAGAATAAGAAAATCCCAGTAGTCCAAAAATGAAGAATATGTAACCAATGCATCTTCCCAATAGTCCCCTATGGAGCTGAAATATGGAACCTAACCCTCAAACTGACTAGCATGCAACATACACATGGAGAGATCATAAGACAGCACAATATATCAGAGAAAAAACATAGATCTCCAGAGATCACTTGTATAACTAAGGCCTGCAGAATATACGTTGGTGAGACAAACTAGACAAGTTCAGAAAGTATTGGTTCCGCAACACCTATGATAGAGAGGTATGTTGAATCTTAGGGAAGTTTTCTATTCAAAGATGGATGATTACAGACTGATGATGACGTTGATGGAGATGATGATGAATGAAATAATTCACTCTTGTGATTGGTCAACTGAACTCACCATTGAAAAAAATAAGAGTCAAATTTATCATTATCAGCAATACCAGTTGAATTATTGATGACCTGAGAAATATAATCTGTCTGTGTGCTTGTCTTTCTGTGTATGTGTGTGTCTCTCTTTTGCCTCCCTTCACTCTTGGATTTCAATTTTATCTTTCTATCTTCCTTCCATTCAGTCTTTCTTTCTCCTTGATTTTGACCCCTAATAATGCTGCTCCACCTTAGAAAGAGAAAGAGAAAACAAATAGAAAAGAAAAGAAAAAAGAAATTCCCCCTAGATTTTGTACCCTAAAAGTGAAAAATGAAAGTTTGTTATGGATTCGACTCCTAAAAGTGAATAATAAAAGTTTTCTCCATGTGATTGACAAAACCTCTGACCCCCAAATTGTGTGTTTGGGAAAAATATACCTTAGCCATACTTCATCAAAACACCACTATTCAAGGTATCCATGTACAACCAATGAACATTGGGATATGAGATTTGTTAAAAAGTGTTTTTGATTTTTTCTGCATAGAGAAAGTAGTCTATATATCAGGAAAGAATAAATGATATCTTTTTTTATTGCGTCAACAAAAAGAGCTTTTACTATTGATGAATAATCATGTAAATGGATTCCCTCCCCCATTGAAACTCCTAAAAACTAATTTGCTGAAAACATTTCAAACAGATAGATTTTTGGCAAATTATACTTATATAATTTATTTCATGTTTTATTGAAAATAATGCTATTTTTTAACATTAACATCTTATCAATATGTATATTAATACTTTTTGGAGCCTTTGTATAAGTTTTTGGAGCATATGCTGTAATCTGGAAATGGAATCTATCCAATTTCAGCCATCTTTTGGAAAATCTAACCACTTCTAGCCATTCAAGAAACCCCCCCCCCCAAGATGCATCAGTCCAAAAAGTGCCCCGATTCAGTTGAAAATTATTTATGAAAAATATGTTTTATAACAATTTTGTTAATTTCAATTTAATGAATCTTGACCACATTTGTATTTGATTTTTCAATGGTAAATGTCTTTGAATAATTTCATTTTGCACCTAATTATTTTTGATCAAATTTAGTGCAAAAAAATTATCAATGCAGTGTAAATAATGGAATAACTATTTTGATGCTTGAAATAAGTAATTATTTTTTACTTCAGTCTTTTGTCAGTGAAATCTCCTGCTAAAGAGCTTCAATGCAAATATAGTTCACAAATGCTGGATCACATATTACTGGATTGCTTTTGATGTTTGAGAAAATTTTTTTTTCACATTCTGGCAGCTCCTTCGTTTTTGTCAAAATTACGTTTGAAACTTTTAGCTAAATATCCAAAATGAATCTCCCCCTGCAACTCTCTATGAAAGCTCTGAATGCTTGTGTTCACTCACTCATTTGCCTCAAGATTAGTAACCGGTTACTCATTCTCTTTCTTCCTCGGATTGGTGTCATTTCCTTAGCCTCCCGGACTGTCCAAACTTTACCATTTTTTTCACCCTTATTAATCATTATTCTAAATGTTGCCCATTTTATTTTACAAATATTTAGGCATCTCTCATATGCTCAGCTACTCAATCATGTCCTCCTCTCTAACTCAAAACGCATATTCACCTCGTTCTCTCATGAATGAAACAGCAATGCCTTTACTACACTGCAGTCACAATTATCTGTCTTCTGATTCTCCTTACATTAGGAATCACACATGGGCTAAACCCCATGTATTTTCTGTGATAGAAATAGTCTGTCTATCATGTATTTTTCAGTGTCTGCCCCAGGCTTCTTCTTGTCACAATTGTATTAATGTTTCTTTCCTTGCATGTATTCCTTTTCAGTCTTGTATCGTTATAAATGTCTATTAATCAAATGTACGTTTTTAATGATCTAAGGATTATTTTTAATCAAAGTACTGCTAGCCAATTTGTGAATATTGCTGGTACATCATTTCACTAATGCATTTACTGGACCATATATGCTGGTATATAGAACAGACATCAAATTAAAAAAAAGACAAACAATTCAAATATTACTCTGGTATTATGACTAAAGGCTGTCAACCAAAGCTCAATATTGACTGTTCAGGGAGTTGCAGTGTGTGGTAGTCCTCCGAATACATATATAAACCATTCATCTTATGGTACAACAGATACAGTGAACAGCTTAGTTTATACCATAGTAGAAGGCATAGAACTACAATAAAAAGAGAAAGATGTTTTTTCTATTAATTGATGATTAAAGCAGACAACTGACATACTAATGGAAAAGATTGTAAAAAATAGTCCAATAGTGAAGCTAAAGTTTGAATGAAAAAAGCATAAACTTACTTGTACAATCCAAAGAATTTCATTTACTGATGCCTATAGTCACTTACGGAGCTGAAACATGGGAGTTAACCGAGAGACAGACCGGCAAATTGAGAACCATGCAACGTGCATATGAAAGGATTATGCTTAAGCTCACATGGAGAGACCACAAGACAGTGCAATACATCCAAGAGAAGACAGGAGTCAGGGACCTCATAGAATCCATTGAAAATCTCAAATGGTAGTGGGCTGGCCATGTTACAAGAATGGCAAACAACTGATGAACATTGCTACGCACGATATGTATCCCCAGAGATCACATGTGCAACTGAGGCTGGCAAAGTATTAGATGGAGAGACGAGCTAGACAAAATCAGAAAGTACTGGCTCCGCAATATCCATGATAGAAGAGTGTGATGAATTGTGGGAAAGGTCTATGTCTAACGAAGGACATTAGATGATGAAGAAGAAGAAGAAGAAGAAGAAGAAGAAGAAGAAGAAGAAGAAGAAGTAGTAGTAGTAGTAGTAGTAGTAGTACATTTTATCTAGGCAGAAGTACACAGCTTTGGTTTCTAAGTATCTAAAATCTAAAATGAATTTAATCTTTAGGAATCTTTTGGCTGATGTAGTAATGTGTAAAAAGATGTCCCTTTTTGTAGTTTCACTGGAAATAGCAGCTTTGACTATAAATTGATCTACTGTGAACATCTAGTGACTTTGGAGGTCAGTGGCACCTATTTCATGTTCATTTTCAAGTCATAGTTACAAATTTTCAGACCTTGATATGTATTTACTTGTAGTTTACTATAATTACCATGTATCTGAATGAGTACTTATGGTAATTACATTATATTTCAGTTACTTAAAATCATAACTCAAGTCTGCCAAGTGCTTGGAAATGTAAACATAGCTATGGTATGGCTTGGTATAGCCTTGAGCAGCATTGAGTGAATTTTAGATAAAAATGTTTTTCTGATATACTGTACCATAACATCCTTGTGATAAATGTGACTTTGAACACATGGTTGGAGAGTTGTGATGGAGACTTGTGAAATCGGTACCGGTCATGTACTCAGTATTGGAGAAAGTAATATAATTATGAGCTTCAAATTTTCATGAGCTAGTTTGCTGAGTGTAATGGAGTAAAAGAATAAGTGTGAATATTATATATAAGAGATACACAACCTTCTTTATGTGTTTTGTTAGCAGGGTGTAAGTTTCAATGCGTATAAACATCAGCATTACTTCATTTTGAAATCATTTGGACCTTTGCCTAATATACAATGTTTTATAGTGTAGAATGAATTTCAGCCTACAAAAGTAGTAACAGTCAATCCAAAAAAATTTGATGTTAAAAAATAGTTTTGAAAATTTGACTTCTTTGACTTCCTCATGAGTATATACTTTAAATAAAATATGCTTATTTCTATTTAATCTTTTATCTACTTGTCCTTTGACAAACATTTCTTTTTAACCTTTGACTATGCACAAAATTAAGGAGGGACATGGACATACAACCAGAACAGTTATTCACAATGGAAATCTCCATTGGCACATGCAAAGCAGTTCTTTTCTTCTATCATTTGACCTCAATCTTGTCAACAATGTTTTTATATTCTGCTGCTGCTCTAATCTATTTGCTGTTATTGTTGGTGTTGTTGGATTCATATACTAGGTTGAGACGGTAAGGGGAATCTGACTGATACAATGAGTGGTGGGGAGGACCATGATGATTGCTTAAAAAATTTTCATTTAGCTTCTTGGTTATTCTTTTTCTAATGAAACATCTGTTTGTCCACACGATTTTCCTGATAGTACTGAGTGATCTCCCACAAAATTTTGTGAAAGGGTGGAAAAATCAGTTGAATTTGGGGGTGGATCCAGGATCTTTTTTTGATTGAAAGGTTTTATTCCATTTCTATTTTCATACATTTATGTATACACTCATGAATGTCCATACAATGTTCTATAAAGTTCACAATGGATTTCTGGATGGATGTTTTTGGATAGACACTAGGCCACAGAATGAGTGATTGAATTTTCAGGAAAATCCATGCATAATTAAGTTCCCTCAGTCATAGTTATATGTCCACATCACATGATACCACCAAAATTTCATGTTTGTCCGCACAATATCTCCAAACGTTCTCAATGGATTATATTGTGAATTTGTGGAAGGGTGGGAAATGAGCTATGGAAGAAGTGATTGAATTTTCGGGTAGATCAATGCACAGTTACTTTCTCTGATAATGACCTTAGCAGAGGTGTGTTCTGAATGTTTTCTAGTTTTTTTTAGGTTTTTCATGACCCCTCAGGTATATCGTTCCCCCAGAGCTCTTTGTATGCAGGTCCCTTGTACTGCTTCTACATTCAGTAACATGGGAGAATAATGATGAATAATGAATAGTATTGGTATTAAAAATCAACAACATTCTAGATATTCTGGGAGGAGAGCAACTTCCGGAATGAGGTGGGTGACACCATTAGTTACTGTGACATCAACTGGGACAGTATCGATTTCCTGATTCTCAGATTACTGACTGCACATATGCTCACTACTGATTGGTTGACTCTGAATTCCCAGAAAAGCAAAGGAAGACAATTCAAGGGCCTTTCTTTCGTAGTTAATATTTATAAAAACACCGGTTGACATTTTTCTTCTATAATTAGTGTGATGGGGATATGTTTATGATTCATGAAAAAAGAGCATCTGTTGTAAAATTTTTAAATACACAATTCATTCATAATAAGATTTAGTATTTATTATTACTTCAAGTATAAGATTTACGGAGAAAAAAATGTTTCATGTAATATTGTATGTGTACAGACTTATATGCTCGTATCATATATTTCTTCATAAAAATCATATATTTCTTCATAAGTCTTATACACAATACACAAAAAAAGCAACAAAAAATTCTCAAATGAAAAAGTGAGACACAAGCACAAATATATGCATAATTTTACTCGCTATGACTTATCTTATATTGTAAACTAAATCTTATCAAAAATAAATTAGACACTTACAAATTTTACAATAGAAGCTTTTTTTCCATAGATTTTAAACATATCACCAACAGACTAATTTTAGAAAAAAAAAGTCTTCCGTGTTCTTGTAAATAGATTGTAAATGCTTCTTAAATCTTATCATAAGTAAATGGCAATTTTACAAACTGTACAATAGATGTCTTTTCTTTATAAATCATAAATATATCCCCATTGCACTATTTTTAAAGGAAGAAAGTCAATGAGTGTTTTTTGAAATAATGAACTATTAAGGAAACGTCTCTGAATTGTCTTCCTTTGTTTCTTGAGGAATTCAGAATCAAGTAATCAGGGGAGATCAAATGAAGAGTCAGTAATCAGTGATTGGGAAAAATTGAATGCCACTGGCACCAACCATAAGCCGAACACTGGTTAGGATGAATAGTATATTAGGAGATTCAGGTTAGAATTATTTTAATTTATCAGATAATCATTTTTTTTACTCATATTTTTCTCATCTTAATTTACATTGTTTTTTTATTGCAACTCTCAGTTCATCATTCTATGACCATTAGTAAGCAGAAATAAAATAAACCTCTGGTAAGGTTTGAATTTGGATCCCCTTTCTTCAGCAAGCCTACCTGTCCAAGGAAAACGTTGTTCAGGTGAAAATGATGTTAGCCCAAGAAAGGTAGACTTCCCAAGGAAAAGGAATGCAAGTTTGAATCTTGATGCTGCTCAGCATAGAATGACAATCTGAGAGTTGTGATAAAAAGCAACAGAAATAAGAGCAAAGAAAATACAGGTCCCAAAAACTGAATAATAACAGAAAAAAAATTCTGTGCTGTCTTATGATCTTTCCATGAGATGTTGAGCCTGATTCTCCCAGGTGCACATTGCATGATTCTCAGTTTGAGGGTCAATCTTTCGGTTAGGTTCCATGTTTCAGCTCCTTAAGTGACCATCGGTAGGATACATTGGTTGTATACCCTTCTTTTTAGGACTAGTGGAATTTTCTTGTTCTTAAAAGTCAAGCTTGTTCTACCTACTTCACAAAATGAGTGACAGAACAATTGAAGAGAGTCAAAGTTATCATTTAATGTTCTATGAATTTTGTCTGGATAACGATACAGTAAAAGCCACCAAAAAGATTTGTAGCATTTTTTTAAATGCACATTGGTTCACCGAATTCCGATCAGGCAATTTTGAGGTAGATCTTCATCAAACTATTGAAGAATAATCAGAAAAACTGAACTCAACATGGTCTACTATACAAGAGCATCTTCAACTGATTGGAAAGATCAACAAAGAAAAAGTGTTCTTCTGCAATCTGATAATGCCAGCCTGAATTCTCGAACAAAGATTCAGCAGATCTACTCATTTGACATTGCCCCATTAAACTACAATTTGTTCTTCTTAGTGGTAAAACTTTTAGAAATATTGATGAAGTCAAACATCAGAATTCTTTGCATCAAAGCCAGCTTTCTTCTACAAAAAGGGGATTGAAAAGTTGGTTTAAAGATGGACAACAGTAATGATAGAGATTATTTTATCAATTAGACAATAAATGTTTTCTAATGAAAGATCTTTGTCTTTTCTTAGACAAAAAATGACATTAATTTCTGGTACACTCAATATATTTATTTAAGATTAATTTTTTGCTTTTGACAGAAGTGTTTTTTTCTGTTTGAAGAAACTCATTTCTCTTTGTATTATGTTAATCAGGGATATCATCAATACCAACAAGAATATCATTATCTACCATTATCATCTTAAGACATGCCAATCAAGAAATAAAAATCATGTTCATATTCTCAGAATCTGCTTATTCTTTCTTAAAAAATTTATTGATTCTTGCGTGTAGTATTTTGATGATATGGTGATTAACAAATTCTAATAACATTGTAAGCATAGTGTTTATTCATTCCTCTGATAAATGTATAATATCATAGACCTAGGGCCTATGAGATGAGGGTGAAGGGAGTACATAGTACTCTGGGCTGGGGCTCCAAATGGAGCCCAAGAATAAACTGGGGATATCAGAAAATGTTTACATATATTGGAGACTAGCATTCACTTTTTGTGTATACCTAGTTTTATAAATCTATAATTGATAGAAGTTATGATCAATAATATTATGCAGTGTTGGGAAAAGTAGAGGTATAATGAATGATATTGTTCATTTTCATCATAGCATTACTGCATCATTATGACTTGATAGGGAAACTATGGAGCCAGTGTGAGATGGCCCTGCCGACTGCACCACTTTCGTTCGATTTCATCCAAAATGTCCTTCAAGTATTGATGTATCCTTTATTGGAATTTAATAATACCAACATATGCATATTAGATCAAATTATCAAATACTAAGATATGATTTTTTCAATGAAATACTGTGCCTATAAATAAATAAAAGGAAAAATGAAATTTTGCTTCTAAGTCTCAAATCAAAATGCTGAACATGTGATCAGCTGATGTGTGTCCACTCATCTTTGTATGTGGGGACTGGTGTTCTGTCCATCTGAAACTGCTTGTTGTTCTTTGGTAAGTCTTCAGTAAGAGAAGGGAAGAAGGCTTTAAAGAGGCCTTGCATAGATCACAAAAAATCAATAAACTTTTTAAATTATTTTTTAAAATCTTAATACTCATCGGATTTACTTTGTTTAATAAACAACACTTTATTCTGATTATTTTGTCTCATACAACTGATAATAATCAGCACCGATATTGCCGAGCACATCACATTCATTCTCAATTTTGCTCTCATTGGCTTGCATGACCAGCTTGCTAACCCCTGTGTTATGATAAGATTTTAGCAGTATATAGAAGTTGGTGCGTTTCAGTTGATGGATATATAAAATTCCAAGATAGTATTCGCTGAAACCATAGAACTTGTTAAGTGACACTATGGAAATGAAGGGTTAATTAGAAAAATCTGAAAGTAAAGATAAATATAACTAAATCAGAGATAAGGGCAAGGTCACCCTCTTTGTAAGGTTGAGGGTACTCTCCGAAAGTAGGACAGTTGCACAGGGGTTTTCGAGATAAACCAAACTTCGACAGGGAATAGTTAAAATCTAAACTGTAAAGCAATTAACATTGAATCCAGGAGTAAAGTATTAAGAAAGGTCGGGCGAGCAAGGACTCGACAGACTACAGATATATGATAAATTGCATTTCTAAGAGAGGCTCACAAAATCCCTGAGATACTGACATAAACTTGTTGCATATTATACACCCAGTGTCAATTCTTCCTTTTCAAGGTTTGACATCTCTGGTGGTCTCTGTTTCAACAACACAGAATTCTTTAGCTGACAGCTGCACTCCCTCTGATCTTACCACTATATGGGCGAGATGGGAGCAACTTGAAGCAGAGAACCACAGTGACCGGTCAACTACAGCGAAGGGTAACAGAGACCAGCCCAGGGTGGTATCACAGTAACATAGGCTAACATGATTCCAGGTGTGTACACATACATACATATTTTTTTGGTTATAGCTAAAATGTGAATGTTCTATTTAATTATGTGGATTGATAAGTCTGTAGCCTAACTTATAGTTATTAGCTGAGCACATTTCCCAAAAATGATGCTTCTTCAAGATTTTTGAAAAATTTTAGTTCCTTTGTAGAATAAAAGTCATACCTCAATTTTCTTTTACATTATCACATGGCCTTGGAAGAATTTTCTGAGCTCATTTTTTCATTTCACCAAACTCCCAGTAATAAAGAAATGATCAATAAAGAATACAATTGGCTTGACAGAGTAGCACCTATTTCTCACTCGCTGACAAAAAAGACCCACAGAATATCTGCATAGAGGAAGCTTCATCCAACAGATAGAATAACAAAAACTTCTAGATAAGAAAATAATTTTGATTTGAGACGCTGAACTAGATGAATGGCAAATAGCTTTGATTAGGGGTGCTAAACTAGGAGATCGGCAAATAGTTTTGATTAGGTCATCTCTTAGATACTCCAGTGTTTTAACATCCTGACAATCGATTTTTAATTCAGCACTAATAACATTCCGATTATGAATATACTATACGTATTTGGTTATTGTTATATAATTCTGTAACAGACTTTCTCAGGGAGGAAAACATAATTTGCAGTGTAATATTTAGGTGTAGCATGTGATCATCTGATGACTGAAACAAAATATCGTTCTGCAGTTTATGTGTAATTGCTCACAGGCTGATCCAAAAAATTATTAAACTGGGGACCACAATCTCATACAGACTATGAGAAAGTTTATGATGGAATAGGTGAGATTGCTGTTGACCCAAAATAAGTCCATCGGACTGTTAATCACAGCCATGTGGGAACAATGTTGAGGAATGGAGGAGGGAAATTGCACATGTTCGGAGGGCATTCATTAATGTTGGCCTTATATCTAGACGAATTCATGTGGCAAATGCAGTATGGCAAGAGCCACACTGATGCCTTTAATAACAAGAATTTATTGTACCCCATGTCATAAATGTAAGCAACATTTCAAAGAAAATCTTCAGATTCAAGTCGTGAAAATAGATTCAGAACAAGGACAAGATAATTCATGTAAGTTGTACTTTCGTATTGATGGTGGAAATTAAGAGTTCAGTTCAGCATCATAGTTACATTGTAAATTGTAAAACCTTAAAAATTTGTGAAATTTTGAAAATCTTTTTGAAAACTGATGAATTTGCTGATGAAATGAAAGTCTTTTGGATTAGAATTGCAAAATATTACTTGTGTTAATTCTTCACCATTTTTTCTCTAACGAACTTTCTTTCTTGAGTATTTCCCAAAAATTCATTTAGTATTTTCATATATTTAAATAAGTAGTTTTATTTTTTCATTTATTTGTTCTGTGGTGGATTTCATTGATAATTATTTATATCTATACGACTGAAAAAAGTCTTGTCCAAGAACTTATAATAATTCTCTGTATTTATCTTGATACAAACATAAACTTTGAAGAGACTTAAAATTTTAATGTCTACAATACTAGCCAAAAAAATAAATCCATCTCCCCTGGTTGTCTTATAAGTTGTGTTAGTTGACTATTTCCATGAAGACCCAACCTCTAGGCCAGTCATTAAGTCCATCCAATGTAGCTCTACATTAATCAGGGAAAATTACTGTTGAAAAATCAGTTTTCATGTACTTCTTTGCCAAACTTACTTCTCTTTGTTATGTTTACTGGAAAGTGGTTGTTTGGCTTCCATGTGTTTGAGCATTGTTCTTCATAATGGTGGTTGTTGAGCTCCCATGTCTTTAGCCATTGTTTTTCACAAAAGTGTTGTTAGACTTCCGTCTCTTTAACCATCGTTCTTCATAGAAGTGGTTGTTTGGTGTCCATATCTTAAGGAATTGTTCCTCATAAGGGTGTTTGTTTGGTTTCCATGTCTTCAGCCATTGTTTTTCATGAAGGTATTATTAGGCTTCCGTGTCTTTAGCCATCGTTGTTCATAGAGGTGGTTGTTAGGCTTCCATGTGTTTAGCCATTGTTCTTCATAAAGGTGGTTGTTAGGCATCCATGTGTTTGAGCATTGTTCTTCATAAAGGTGGTTGTTAAACTTCCATGTGTTTAGCCATTTTTATTCATAAAGGTAGTTGTTAGACTTCCATGTGTTTAGCCATCGTTGTTCATAAAGGTGTTTGTTTGGTTTCCATGTGTTTAGCCATTGCTCTTCATAAAGGTGGTTGTTTGGTTTCCATGTGTTCAGCCATTGTTCTTCATAAAGGTGGTTGTTGGTTCCCATGTCTTTAGCCATTGTTCTTCCTAAAGGTAGTTGTTTGGTTTTCCGTGTTTTTAGCCATCGTTTTTCATAATCTGTATCTTTCCTCTCTGTTTACATTTGTAACACCAGCTTCTTCAAATATTTGTTGCTGGTCTATAGTGGCCTAAGAAGGGTTCTCTGTGCCTGGGGCGAAGATAATTTGGTACCTTCACATCTAAAATAAATTATATTGTTATTGATTTGAATAAATTGAAATGTTAAATAGTTTTTATTTGCTAATTCCTTTCAACATTGAATAAGCCAGTGTATGGAACTTTAACATCAGGACCACCTAGCTTATATTGGGTCAAAATATGCTGGAAAACAAAACACAAAAAATTCATATTTGTTCAAATTCTTCAAAAAATAATTGTCATGAATTGAATTGAATTATTACTCATTTAATTAAAAAATATTCATCTTTATTTCTATCCAGAAAACAAAAAAAATTTTCCTTTTTTTCTATTTTGTTTTCAAAGAGATTTTTCTGCCATGATTTTTTTTTTCCTGTGAATCTTATTTGAGAAATCGAAAAAAAATATTTTGTAGACTTTGTGGTTGTGCAAAAGATCTAAAGATTTGCTAAAAAATGAATTAATAATAGATGTTTGAAAAAAAGATTATTCTGAATATTCCAAAACTTCATTCTTGATGATTAATTTTGGAAAGTGGTTATTAAACAAAAACAGTAGCATAGCAATAGTTCATAGTGCCAAGGAACAAAGATATTGTTATTGATTTGAATGAATTACATAGTTTGTTTTTTTTTTCATTTGTTCACTGTTATCAAGATCGAGTGTGTAGAACTTCATGATTAGGACAACCTTCCTAACATTGTGTCAAAATATGTTATAAGCTAGGTAAATAAATCACAAGAAACTTTTATTCATTGACTTTTTAATAAGCATAAATTAAATCAAAACATTACTGGTCATTACTAAATAAATTAAAAGACCACTTATTTCATCGAAAGAAATCTATGACCTTTATTCAAACCAAGAAAAAAGAAGTTGTGACTTTTCTTCCTATTTCGTTTTTAGGTAGCTAAGGGTATCACTGTAACTTATTTACGTGATTTTTCTTCATGTAATGAGCGAGAAATGTAAAGTTTTCCAAAATCTAATTTTTGTGAGATTTTTGATAGAATCATTTGCATTTTTTTAATTAGATATGGATATTCATTTAAAATGTATGGAGGACTGGAATACAAAAAACTTTTCAGTCCTTTGTTATTGTAATTTCAATTTTTTTCAAATATGCAAAAGTAATGCTATTTTCTAGCAGTTGAAACAAAATCAAAACAGCGAAAGAAGATTTTCATATGATTGCAATAGGTTTCAGAACTTTTGTAGAATGTGTGAAGAGGCACCTATTTTCAGTAAGCTCAGATCTATAACATATTAAGAATACGAAAAATGTGTGAAGCTATCACAACAGTCTCTTTTGTCATGGCTTTAGTCTTGCAAAGTTATTTATTACTTAATCATAAACAATCATAACAGCCAACGGTCTTTGAATGCAGAGCAAAACTAATCCTGACAATCTACCCTTCTCCATTGCAGAACAAAGGTACGACTTCAGGTACTTAACTTATAGATCATCTTGCTATTGCACTGGTTATGTGGACAGGTTAGGAAAAACAGATGTCGTCATGGATGACTATGAATTTCAGTACATTGTTCATCGTCAGTTTCTCGACACTAAAGCTCATAATCTCTTTGTACATGTCTAGCAAAATTATGTTACTTAATAATAATAATCTATCTCAATAGCCAACTGTCTTCCAATGGAGAGCAAAGCTATCATTGCTCATTGTAGAATGGAGGTAGAACGTCATGAATGACAGGTTAGGATAAAAGGAATACATCATTGATGATCATGACTTTGAGTATGTTGTTTATGGTCAGTTTTTTGACACTTCAATTTGCCATATTGATATTGCTCATTATCTCTTTGTAGTTGTCTTCGAATGAAAGAAGCTTTTGTACTATTTCAGTTTGACTTTGGATGATATCTGAGCATGCATCTGCTAAAAATTCTAATTTGTTTACATTACTTGCATTGTTGGAATGCTTTGGATCTAAAGTTCTAATTTTGGACCAAATTCTTAAAATGCTGAAATCTTTTACCTCTGCTATCATAATAGAATCTAAGGGTACTAAGAAGGATTCAAGTATGAATTTCAAAGAAAATTAATTGATTTAATGATTACTTGAGTGGATTTGGGAAAAATATTAGTTACTTTTTACAGAAAAAATAGTGAAAAATACATTTCTTTACAGGAGGTGTATGATTGCCTGTCAATGTAGTTCAAAGGACAAGTAGTGAATAAATGAGTACTGAAGATTTTATTGAAATCTGATGATTAATCATCCTTTGGTTGCATTTCAAAATCCTGGCATATTTTTGCCTTAAAATATTGTACTGTATTGTACAGTGTGAGCAACTTTTCACACATAAACATCTCTGGGTTTATTTTGCAAAAACAAATAAATTTTATATCAGAATTCTTTACAATTTTTCTCTTTACTGATGACACACATTATTATGTAAGAATTGGCTATTGTTGAATTAAGTATCCTCATATGTTGACCATTTCGCATACAAAATATCTACGTTGAGTGTACCTAATTCATATTGTTTTTACATGAATCTTGGTTTTATCACATTTGTATTCTATGACGGGAGGGGAGTTGAAAAATGCAGTAAGCCATTTTTCAAATAAAACTTTTGCAGATGAATAAATGAAAGAAAAACAAATTTAAATGGGAATGCTTTCAGTTTGATACCAGAAAAATAACTGCCAAAACTCGCAAAATATTTTCAAAGCAATAAGTAGAGTAAACTGATTTCATAATGTGTGAGTCAAAACAAGATGGAGATGTATATATTTTTTTATTGATGTTCAATGCTTGGACACTCACTCATACTTTCTTTGAAATCATCAATTGAAATAAATGTGTTCTTAATCTACAGAAATGATTCAGGGGAATATGGTTGAGTGACTTTATTCTATTGAATTATGAGAAATTTTCTGCATTTTCAATATTTATGATAATTTGTCCTTATTTCCTCAACCAAAAGGACTTTTAAACTGACAAATGTCTTTCAAAAGGCACCAGGATACTCAACACAGTGGTATCCAGAGAATTAACATATTACATCTTCTAATAAGACAAACTGGGAATATCGTTCTCTCTAAACTGTACCCATAAGGAAATACTGTTATTTCCCCCTCCAATTTTCTGTTACTTGGAAGGTAGAAAATTTGCAAACCTGCTTTACGGAGATTCAGTTGTTGAGAAAGAGAAGTGGGAAATGAAGAACAACAAATGAGTTGGACTTGGTCTTTTCTATATTTCTTTTAGCTCTCGTTATGAAATTCAATAATATTGTAAAAGGAAAAATCTGAAATGTGGATGAAAAAGGTCAAGAATTTGATATTGATTGCATTGAGCTTAGCTCTTGGCTAAGTTTGAGTTTAAAAACCAAACTTGTCATCAGTGAGTCTGAGTAGTGTGGGTTCTGGATGAAACCAATGTTGCCACTGATGAATTGGTAGATTTTACGTTCTTTTATCTCTTCTTGGTAGGCTCCAGATTGATGTGCTATGAAATTTTTTGAATGACCTTTGATTCGCTGAAATATTTCAGGGGCATGACTGCTTGATTTTTATTCGAATTCAAGCTGTTACCTTTAACGAACTTCTAATCTTTACATTATACAAGTACAAGTTTTTTCAGGATCTTAATCCATATTCTTTTCATAGACAGTCAAGTTTGTGATGCAGGCATTTCTATTTTGCTCTCAGCAAATGTTTTTTCATTTTCTAATATTTATTTTTAAAGGATGTCCACAATATCATTATTTGTCACTTATTTGTCACCATGATTAAGATTCAAATATTTGAAGCTAGTCATAACTACTGAACAGGAAGTAAAACTTTAAATATTTTTTCAGATTATTTCAATATTAAAGAGAAAGGTGAGGATAAGGAAAGGGTGTCTTTTTCATTAGTCCTCACCAAACAAAATAATTGTTGCTTGTAGAGGACATGTGATCAATAGATGTTTTTTATGACAATATTTAAGACTTGATCTATGTCCCCTAACAATAATCTGGCCTAGTATAAAATTAGTAGTATTAATAGTTTACAGCCCTTGCAAACTTGGTTAAATTGTCAAGGAAACAAGATAGCAGTTGCTGTTAAAAGTCAAAAGAATTAGGAGTTGGTTTCAAAGTGGTGGTAGAATCTAGGAAGAGAAGATTATGTAAATAACATGAGAAAGATCTATTGGACAAAAACAAAAGAGTCAAGCATGAATGCTACTTTGCATTGTGCAGAATCAATTGATGAAAACGAAAAGGCATATTGACTAAAAAGTTAACAAGAAATGTTCATATTTGAATGGTGTACAATAATAGAGAAATTCCATGTATGGAATTGTCTCTGAACAGAATGTTTTAGTTCAAGTTTGTGTGTGTGTAATGACAGAAAAAGTACTTACTTGCTGGTTGAGTTTGTATGCATGTGTATAAGTATGAAAGTGTATGGAATGTGACAAGCATAATAAAATGTGTGTGTCTGTGCTAAGCATGTGGGACTGAATGCAGCAGTTTGGCTTTGCCTGCAATAATTTATAAGAAATAAGTTGGTTAGATACAATCAAATTTGGTTTTTGCATTGTTGGCTCCTGATCATTTAATTATCTGAATTTTGTTAGCTTAATTTTTATATTTGAATTTATGTTGTTTAAATTCTGCTGGCATCCCAACTTTTGACGGATTCTCATCTTAACCGATTTTTGCATTATAAAGTTTTGGTTTCATTTATAGCCATTTGATTTTTGGAGTTGCAGCCACAAGTTATTACAGCTGCCTGTACTTTCGCTTGTTAAATAAATGTAAATTAAAAAAAAAGTGAAAGACATTTCAACAAGTCAGCTGTTATTTTCTCATTTAGAATCTAGGTTTAGAGTTAGGTTTAGTAACATGAGTGTCTGCTGCTACTTTTCCAGATATATTCCAGGGGGAGGGTGTGTGGCAAGCATGAAATACCCAGATGTTGGTTGTCAAGTCAGGGACTAAGGAGTACCTAAGCTGTGACTGTTCATAGTGATGTCTTGATCCCTGGACTCCCTAAGTTTCCAACTCTCAAGCCCACTCGCCCTAGATGAGAAGGCCTGATCAAAGGGAAGGAGACAAATGCCCTATACCCCTCTAGTGAACACTCATGGTTAGGATTAGGGGTTAGAGTTTGCCGATCAGTTAGGGAAAAGGTTAGGTTGTGTTTAAAGCTTTACACTTGAAAAAAATTATTTATAGATATTTTGGAAACAAAAATGTAGTAAGGTGTTATAGTGTAGTGCCCCCTGTATTTTTAGTTAGGAATTGAGTATGAAACTTTTCTTTTAGCTAGATATCAAAAACGTCACTTACTCCTGCAAGCCGTATAAAACTCCCGGAAGCACATAGTCTGCCCCCTTTTTCTGGCCTTTTCTTCGGGATCTATGTGTAGTATCTATTCCATGGCAGAGCCCGAAGCGCAGGTACTGACGCTTGCCCGTCAAATGGGCTGGAGATTGGGTGTTGTGGATAGTATCAAGACCGAGTATGCTGGTGCAGTGCATCAGCCAATGAAGTTTTACTGATGTTGCGCACGGCTACGTGCATTGGAGGCCTTTGGACGTTTTCTTGGGCTCTCCTATTATTACTCGGCCCAGCTGCGGGGATTCTGTTGCCCCGGGGCAGCACTGCTCAATTGCGCTTAGAGGAGCAGGTCCCTGAGGGACACTTTTGTGACGGAGGTTGTTTTAGCTTCTACGGTCGCTTGGCAACCAAAGTCGCGTCGGCTGGAGCCATTTTTGGACGGAAAGTTCCTATTCTTCCCATGTTAAGTCTCGACCTTGTGTCACATTTTGCTGTAGTAGGACAGCGAATAAACACCCCTTCGAGCTGGTTATACCTCTGGCCCTGGCCTTTACGATCGGCTACTCTTCCTCTCTCTTTCCTTCTCTCTAAGATCGTTATCATTTTGCCAACCCACAGGCCAATCCGATCTTAACCATTCTTCCTCTGTGACCTATCTCTGTCCTAACTTTGCCCATTTCACTTCACTGATATCAAAGCCCCACACATGCGCACATCTACGCCACCATGTTTTCACCAAGTGCTACAGACATGTATCACCTCTCACTCTCGTGAATGAAATGGCAAAGTCGTTTTACAATCCAATAGTCACATTAATCTTTCCTAAACTTCTTTACTTTGGGAAACAAGCATGGATAAAACTCCGTGTTCTCTGTCTGTCATGGTCTGTCCGTCGAGATTCTGTTGGCGTCAGAGAACAGCCCCCAAGTTAACTCACTAACTTGGCAGTAAGGCTCGCACACTGAACTCGGTTTCCACGTATTATCTTGGAGCGGTCCAATCATACGGAATCCAAGCAGTTCAGACAAACTCCACTCCAACTCCGACGCCAGTACTATCTAGACAAGAAAGCTCCCACCTTTTGCTATCTCTTCTCCTAACATTACTTCTCACGATCGATCGTATTTATGTTATCCTTACATGTACCTCAACTTCGTTCTTCAATTAAACGTACGTCTTTTCCCCGGCCAAAATATTTCTATGTCTTCATTGCACTTCATTTCCATCAATGCACGTCCAACTTCATACTTGGCGCGCATTCCATTCTCCTCGTACAGCATCCTTCCTTCCACATCTACAGGGCCGCACGTGTGCTACACATCAAACCACGAGGGAGCAAATCTCCTCGTATCTCAATATCATCACACTCTTCCTTTCTCAATAAACATGCCTTCACGCTATTCATTTCAACCAAAGAAGCAATAATAGTTACAATTAGAGTGCTAAGACCTAACAAGAAAGACCCAGAAAGCAAAGGAGTAGTTGATTACACACGGCACAATATTGTGTTATGTTTAAAGAGTAAGTGTCGTAATGTTAATTAAACAAGTTTTTATTTGCTAATATTGTCACAAATAAAAAATATACTAATACACATATTTCAATCTTAAACAAAAACAATGGATGAAAACTGAAGCAGTAGTGCAGTTTTTATCGATAAAAAACAAAACAAACGAAGATACAACTTTATTGCTTCATTGTCTTGTTCAGATTAGCATTATTTATTAAACACTAATGTTTTCTTTTGTGGAAAGTGAGCTGAATTTTAAAATCAATTATGAAGTGATTACAATAAGATCGACAAACTGATACTATAAAGCGTTGGTAATGTTTTTTCTTGGGAGGTCAAAGTGTAAAGTGCGTGTCACTGGAAGTGGAAACGTGTCCTGAACTAGCAATAAGGGAAATAACTCCAAGAGCCCGATTCCATATGGCAGCCATTGACAGGGTTCGAATACTGGTGCTCGGAGATTCTGGTACATATTTTTTTTTCTAACTCCATATTCTAAAATTATTAAACCTCGTTGATATACTATAATGCTTGGGTTTCTTCGGTTTTATATTTAATTATTGCGTCTATGGCTGATTACAAAAGGAAAGTATGTATGCACTGGTCGTCGAATGAATGAAATGATTATTTGTTTTGTTGTCAGTATGATGTAGAATAGTTTTTCTGTTGATCTGAACTGCCATATGAAATATTAAAAACCAAAAACCAAGCCTAATAAGCATGCACTCTAGTCTGTTGAAAAAACAAACTGTGTAGTGCGGTTGAATTCTAAGATTTTGTTGAGGAAAATGGGCAACTTTCGAATATTCAATATTTAGTGAATTCAAGAAAAAATCAAGTAATTTTAAAAGTAAATTACCTATTTAAATGAAAATGCGCTCAAAGTTTTAAATCGATGAATGAAGTATCCTCCCACTTGTTTTAAATATAGAGATTAATTAGATACTTGTTTCATACAGGCTTCATTAGCACCCCTAAACAACAAAAAACCAAAAACAAACAAACCCTAAAACATTGGTATTTAAATTAGTGAAAATTCCATTTTGAATCTATATTAATTTTATTTTGTATCCTCTTGTATTAACTGGCGTCATCTTTCATAACTATAAATCTTTGGTACATATTCATTTCCGAGATAAATCTTTTTTATTTGGATCATCATACATTTTTCCTAGAGTTTTTGATTTTTTGAAGAAAAATGTAGATACTATCAATTTGGTCTAAAGAGGTAAACTAAAAATTTGACTTTAATGCAAAAACAATTATTTGTACTATGGATGCATCATGCTATTTTCAATAAATGATCGGAGAAAATTTACCACAAAACAATTTTTAATAATTTCTATTGAATTGAAGTGATGGACGATTGTCAACTTGAATTGATTCGTACTTCGTGCATTTATAAGAAAATCTTTTTTTCTGTTTTACTTCGTTGGATTTTTACGTACTTGCGCTGTAATGATTTGCTCATTTTTCTGAAAGTGAAATTCACAATATAAACTTAGAGTTCAAAGTGTGTTTTTACTGATTATAAAGAGGTAAACATATCACTTTTAGTTTCCCTTTATTTTGAAATTGAAAAGTACACTTGCTTGATTTTTAATTAAATTTAGAGGTTTGAGGGACTGGATTTCTATTCAATTCCCTTACGGATCTGTCTTTCTCTCCAAAAAGTGTCCTCGTAAATTCCATAACTACGCTGACTCTCTCGCGATAATTTTTCTATGTCGAAAAATATTTTGCCAGAATTTTTAAAAATTGTAATCTATTCATCTGACCCTAAAATCTTCCAGGAATTTATAGATTTCAAGAAAAATCGACATTTTGAAGGTCTTAGCAGTGAGAGGGGAGTTCAATTTAATGGTGAACTGGACGATTATTTTCTGGCTCTGAAGTATTCAGTTTCCCCTTGAAAGTTGTTATCTAGACTTCTTTGATATTTCAATAACGATTCCCCCCCCCCATTGAAGTCAAGGTGCACTCCCACCACAAACCTCAATGAAGACACAACGAATTCTTGAACTGATTGATTTTTTACAAAAACGGAAGTAAACGACGTGACCAAGGGAGGGGGAGTATCAACGTACTTCGAAGCCCCACTTTCGTACAACGGGCGGAAAGTAACGATCCATCTTTGTTACCATTGAGTTACATTGTAAAATCTTAGAAAACGTATTTTCAAAAATTAACCAATTCAACAAAGGTATTGGTTTTACATGAAAGCACCAAAATTACTGGCGGAAAAATGTTTTTTCTATTTATTTCGACCAGAAAATAACTGACTGAAGTCACAAAACAAAATAATGATTAGGCTTCCTCAGTAAAAATGGCTATATCTGGTCCATTTGTACGTTATGCTGACTACAAAAAAATATCAGTACACGACAAACCTTCGTTACGTCCAAATGAGGGCGCGCAACTTTTGTACGATTTGAGTTACTTCTCTTTGTTCTTAACTTATCTGTGCATCCGTAGTCGAAAGATTGCGTTCATTGCACTAT
>CAUOPZ010000569.1:5000-20000 GCA_963457665.1 Thysanoteuthis rhombus | reverse complement strand
GAAAAGGTGAAAGTATGTTCATGTGTGTGTGTGTGTGTACATGTACAAATACTATATATATTCATATTTTTATATATGCACACACACACACACGTATGTGTGTGTGTGTGTGTGTGTGTATAGAGAGAGAGAGATAACACAATGTGTATTTATATATATATATATATATATATATATATATATTTATATATAAATATATACACACACACACACACCTGACATCAAGCACACTTTCACTCAGATAACTGAACCCTCAAAAATAATTATATATAAATGTAAATATATAAATGTGTGTGTGTCATTTGGAAAATAATGGCTGATACTAACTTTTGGTCATATACAACAACATTACTACGGTATATTGTACCAATATATACAGCTCATTTAATGATTAAAATGAGATCTTTTTAGTAATGTTCACCGTTTATTTTCAGAATTATCTATAGATGGTATAGACACTTAAACCCAATGAGAGTTATGTATAATCCTCTTACATGTGTATAAACTTGGTCGTAATGTGACCGAAACAGCTTTCAATACTAATCTAGCATAGGATGAAGTAATCTTCTCCAATACTACAGTGTTGCAATGGTTCCAAAAATAGTGGTGATTTGAGTCTGGACGATAAAGACAGCATAGGACGTCCATCTGCAATTGAAAATGAACTACTGAAGACGTCAGTCAAACAAAAACTATCAGAGGAATATCACAGATCATGTGTGTGTTGATATTCTGACTATACTAGACTACTGAGTCCCGTACAGTGCACATTTTCTTTGTTCATGTTTCCAAATTAATTGTCTCCACAATATTACATTCTGTCAGACAAACTTTCCAATCTAATTATATACATCATATTATTGGGAGGTCATTTCAGATGGTGTTTCAGATAATATAAAGCATTCATAATTATTCTATCGAATGATGATGATACCACCAGAAGAACAAGAAGAAGATTATGAAGGATGCAGGAGAAGAAGCAATGGGGCGAATGACTTGCTCTATATTGATCAGATGATCTTAAAAGAAGTAAGAAAAAGGGAAAAGAATATTGCAATGAAATGGATAGACTATAAAAAAGCATACAACATGATTCCATACAGCTGGATACTCAAATGCCTCAGATTGTTCAAGATCAGTGAACCAGTAGTGAGATTCTTTGATAACTCTATGAAAAACTGGAATGTAGACTTGACCGTCACAGGAGAAAACTTAGCAGAGATGAATATAAAAAGGGGGGATCTTCCAGAGAAGACTTGCTGTCTCCACTACTATTTGTTCTATGACACCACTCAATAGAATCCTGAAAAAAAGCAAAGGATAACAATTCTCCATAACAAAAGGAGAAGTCAACAACTTATGTACATGGACAATATGAAATTATTTGCAAAAAGAACTTGAGACACTGGGAAATAAGGGAGAGTTATTGAAAATCTATTATGACCTACTCAAGTACTCATAGATCAAACACAGGATAGATCTGCAGCCATCGATAAGTACCAATAAGCTGGCAAGGCATGTGAATGAATACCAGGAGACATAGAACATAACACTGGGAAAGGAGGGATGTCGAATTATGACTCAAAGATAAAAATCACAACATGGAGTGGGGGAAGTTATTGTTCTGACCTGCCATAACTCTCAGGGAAAAAACCCACCAAAAACTATCAATGGTTCTTTATGCTTGAGTCATTTTCAAATCAAACACAAATTCTCACTACTCTAATTCTGGTTGTATCAATTGAAAATCAGAACTGAAGAAAAAAAAATCAGACTTTAGACTACTTGAATCTTCAGGAACTAATCTTATATATAAATGTAACTCTTCAATATAGCAACCCCTCAAATGTAATCAAGATTCCAACAAAGACTTTCACAAATACTACCAGCCAGCATATGGTTATATCTGGGATGAAATCCCTGCTACTGGAACACTGTAACCCAGTGCAACCTGCCATATGATACTTGGAATGGTGATGGGCACCACCAAGTAATACTGACTACCCAAACCCCAAAGCCAACATGTCATGGGCCAGCATGGCCTACAGTCCTTACGGTTTGCAAGTTCAAACATATACTGGCCGTTCCTGCTGAGTCATCAGTTTGAAAAGGCCCAGTCACATCACTTGCTTTGGGAGGGGGTGATGTGCCCCAAGTGCGATTACCCAAACAACACATAGAACATCAACATGAAAACAACACTAACCATAGGAACCTACAATGTCAGGACACTCTCTATAGACATGCACCTAACCGATCTGGAAATGGGACATAATCATTATAAGCAAAATAAGAAGATCTGGAGAGGAACTAATCAAACTAAAAAGCAAACATCCTTTATAGAACTATAGAAAGGAAAAAGGAAAAGTTATGTTGGCTTCCTAATTCAGAAAAAACTCAGGGACAATGTAGCCAGTGTCACTACACAGCTCTCAGCGAGGTACATACCAAACATTATTCAGGTTTATGCTCAAACTTCGCAATCAACCAACTCCGAGATAAATAACTTCTACGACGACACAAAGTAAGACAACGTAATGAAAAATGCATAGGCAAGTACAGATATAAAGTACAGAATAAGAGGGGTGATGATCTGGTAAATTTTACAACAGCAAACAGGATCAAAATTATGAACACCTTTAAAAAGAAAGCTAATAGAAAGTAGACTTGAAGGAGCCCCAATCATGAAACCAAGAGCAAAATAGACATCATCTGAGTGGATAAGTGTGACACCGATAAAGACATGCAGGTCCTAAATCTAGTCAATGAAGAAAGTGACCACAGAATGATAATATGCAAAATTCCAATTAACACAAAAATAGAACACAAGAAAATGTGCAACCTCAAATGGTAATCACTTAGCACTGAGTTGAGCAAAACCATCAAAAGAAGATACACAACAGCAATCATTGACAGTATTTTGGGAAATGGTTGGGGATTCAAAACTATGGAAAAATTTCTCAACACAGGAAAAAAGCTAATAACTAGTAAGCTCAAAACAAATGGAGACGTGACGATGGAGAGGGACTGAATTGCCAAATGTACTCAGGAATTTTTGGAAAAAAACCTATTCTACAAAACAAAGGACACAGAAAAATGAACAGGAAACACAAGGGACTGAATTGCCAAATGTACTCAGGAATTTTTGGAAAAAAACCTATTCTACAAAACAAAGGACACAGAAAAATGAACAGGAAACACAAGCCAGGAGTAATCGATTTGGGGATTTCCCAGAAGTTGATCCACAGAAAGTTAAGCAAGCCATCAAACAAACTAACATATGGAAAGCCCCTGGACACAATAACATCCTCATGGTCTTACTCAAAAAAGCTGGAAAGGTCATCACCAGGAATCGAGCCATTCTATTTAACTTATGCCTCATACAAAATAAAGTCCCATAAGAAAGGAACCTTGCAAACATGATGCTGTTATACAAAATAGGAAACCCGAAAGACCTCAACAACTACAGGCCAATAAACCTACTCAACTGCATCTGAAAACTTCTCACCAAAGCAATCACTAATCAGATCACCAAAACACTTGATAAAAACCAACCACAGGAACAAGCTGGCCTCAGAAAAAGCTACTCAACCATCTCCATTCAGTAAACCAACTAGAAAAAGAAAGCAGCAGAATATAGAATGCCACTAGCAGCAGCATTTGTTGACTTTGAAAAGGCCTTTGATTCAATGGAAATCCCCCAAGTCATTGATGCAACAGAACACAGTGTAGACCCTATATAAAAACTTATTTATTGACATTTTATGCAAGTTTTTTTCATTGACAATGCATCAAAGTTTTCTTCACATACAAATAATCTGCCATTTGACCAAAATTAGTGGATCCAATTTATCAATTTATCTTTTTGTAAGAAAAATGTTGACCCTTCAAAATTCATCAAGAGCTCCATATTTTTAAGATTCTGTGTAAAATGTTCCAGCTTCTGCTAGTTGGAAAGAAAACACGCATACAAACATACAAACATACACATTCTTCTGTTACAGATGGTCAAAGATATCAGTTCAAAATGAAAACATTCATCAGTGAAGATAGAAGATTGATGAAATCAGTCCAATACAAAATTATCCGTCAATACATATTTTAAATGCATATTTCCTCCAGATGAATTCGGTGCCACAACACTATTAGCAAACAGTGTGCCCTAAATCTGAAGCCACAAAGATAAGATGCACACATTTACAAATGAAAGTGATTTGTCATTAGGGACTGTTTATTTTGGTACCAAGAACAAATATTATGTATTTTCCACACATGTTTGATCTATCAAATATGATCTTTGACAAGGTTTCATTTTTAGATATTTGAAAGACTTGTAACAAGGCAAGACACTCACTTGAAACATGTAAATAATGAAAGATAATAAAAAATGGTTATCTTTCTAGTGGGAATAAATAAAAGAATTTCAAAGAGAAATAGATGTTCTTAAACTACAAACAAACAAACGGCATGAAGCATCTGGTATCAAAGAAACAAATTAATCATATCTGTATATGAATCAACACACAGACGTGTGTGTGCATAGCACATGAAATATAAATGAATGATGATAGAATATATTTGATAACTTGTAATAAAAAGAGTTAATTACAAAAAAACAATTTTTCCCCATGAAAAAAATGAGATATTTTATATATATATACATATATATATATATATATATATATATATATATATATATATATATATATATGTACATATATATGTATATATATATATATACATATATATATATATATATTTGTGATGAAGATGACAACTTGTCTCGGTGAAGAGATCCAGGTGGGTTTTCCATGTCTTTTCAGGTCATAAGTTAGCAGGGCTAGTAGGTAGATAGCCCAAAAGCCTGAACAATGGAGTTTCAAGGTTGAGAGCAACTTGCACACAACTGACTCTTCCCTTCAAACCAAGGGTTTGCAGGCTATGATCCACAAGGATGGCACAAATAACAGCAAGGCTCCTAGGTTGTAGGTTTGAGTTCCCTTCTCCAGGCTGATGCCCAAGCTAGCTATGGGGGTCTACCATATATATATATATATATATATATATATATATATATATACATATATTTACATACATACACCATAAATTCCCATGTATAATCCGCCACTATATATAATCTGCACCACCATCCCAAATTACGCTTTGATTTTGAATGAAAAATGCATGATTTTTTCTTTGAACTGATTAACATTTCTGAAATGTTTGCCATGAGTTGGAAAATGTGAATTTTAACCTAAGCCCATCTGCCTAGTAAACATTATTCATCCTCAAATGTACGCTAGTTATGAATGATTGGGAGTAGCTAAGTACCATTACGATGGAAACAACATAAATAGTCATTGCCAGTGGTGGAAATGACTATAGCAAAGAGTACGGAAGGAAAAAGTCAATGCAACTTTGAAAACTCGAGGACCCCTTCTATATAAGAAACAATTTGGCAGACCCTATTTTTAGCATTTAATTCTTAGACTAATCAATGAACTACAATAATAAACTATTTTGACCTTTAAAAATCATATTTATTCTATTTTTTACTTATTTGAATTGGGATTGGTATAGGTCTGTATATGATGATTATGGTTTGGGTAACTGTGTGAAAATCAATTCTCTGTTACAAGATTAAATTTCCATATTTTCATCAAAAATTTCAAAATCTATTTAAGAATAGAAAGGTAATTTTAGCAAAACCTACATTTTTTATAATTTCATTATTCTAATTACCTGAAAAAGATGTGATAATAGTATTTTCAGTGTAAATTTCTGCTATGTCTGCTATATGGCAAGTAACTTTCCAGTTTTCTATATTAAGGATCACCATCACAGCAATAGTGGTAGTCAAACATACCACCAACACCAAACAAACAGTTAAATGTGCTGTAATTATGTTTCTATAGATAATATGCACCTGGATTTTGTAGCTCAAAAATACTGAAAAGGTTGAAATGATTATGTACAGCTTTATGAATGATTAAAATGAAAAAATGCAAGGAACACAAAACACTGAATATAGAATTTAAATCCAAAATCTAAAAAAAGTAAAGCAGTAAATATCATAAGAAATATCAACGCAAAATTAAAATAACTCTGTTAAAATAAACAAAAAAACAAATTTACGAAATGAAGTTAAGACAGAGGAAGCCACTTGTGATCACTTTGGAACAGGGTTTCTTTTGATAATAATTACAGACAAAATGAAAAAATTTGAAGAATTTACATTAATTATTATAAATTCATTGTTATAAACAACTATACATTATAAAAAATTTTACATTTTTAATTCAAATCAAATTCAAATGATTCACAAACATTTGATAGTATTATCAGTGATTATAATAAGGAAAAGTAGGAAATATATGTAGAGTATATTGTATATTTTTCGTAATTTCTTGATAAAGAGCAGATGTACTAATTTCATGTGGAAATTTAGGTCAATTATTGAAGGGACTTCTGGACACACCAAATGAAAATGTTCTTCACAAAAACAGATTTATCAGAAAAGAGTGGATTTAAATGCATAAACTAGAATTCAATAAGGAATTTGAAAACAAACAAAAACGGTAACAACCAAAATAACAGGAGCAGAAAGAGAAGCATGATCTGGTTCAACCCTCCATTTAATATGCAGGTAGTAATCAACATAGGTAAAATATTTTTGCACTAAGTTAAAAAGATTTCCTACTTCTTAACAAACTATACAGAATCTTCGACTTGAACACTATCAAATTTGGATACAGCTGTGTGGACAAAAATAATAAAAGATCATAATAAGACATTAAACCAGATAATTAAAGGAAACGACAGCACCAACACATCCACATAAAAAATGCAATTGCAAAGATCCTGGAAAATGCATCTAGCAAAACAAATACCTTACATCTGAAATGGTACACAGAGCATAAATATAAACCCTAGAAAATCAAAACCTAAATTTAGGATGAAATTAGCTAACCTCACATCCTCTTTCACATATGCAAATCATAGAAACGACATTCATCTACTCAGATATTACTGGAAACTCAAAGATGGAGGAAGAGATCTTATAGTGAAACGGGATCTAATAAGAAAGCCAAATGCATGTAGAAGCCTATATTCAAGGTGTAATTTTGAAGAAAAGCTGAATATATTAACATTCAGAGAGAGATAAGTTACACAACACCAAGACTGAAATCCAAATCAAATGTAGACACAGATCACAGTTTACTTTGAAGCACTGGAACATTACCAAAATTTTTTTAAGACAAAAATCCTTAAAAGATATTAAAAAGTAAAATTAGATCACAGACAATTGATTCATCATAAAAAAACACACACATTAACCACATAACACAAAAACAATTCTCATTTGTAATTAAAAAAAAATAAAAACCAAAAACATAACCAACTTCAGAGCAACGACATAAACGATAGATTAGCCTACGGAATTAGGATAAAAATACATTAAATATCTTCCAATGATATGTATATAATAACACTGAAACAAAGAATTCATTTCTAGGATCGAATAAATCACCTAATACTTTTTACTAAAACAAAGGCATAAAAAACTACATTAATACATGAAAACAGTTAGGACTAGAAAATTATAGATATAGCAACATTTAAAAACAAATCTCCATGAGACCCTCAAAAAAAGAAGAAATCAAGCGAAGAATCACAATAGGATGGCAAGCCTTTGGCAGAGCTAGCTCAACCTTCAAAAATAATAAGATCCCATTGATCCTAAAGAGAAGGGTGTATAACCAATGCATCCTCCCAATAGTCACTTATGGAGCTGAAACATGGAACCTAACCAACAGACAGACCCGTAAATTGAGAACCATGCAACGTGCACATGAGAGAATAATGCTGGAGAGACCACAAGACAGCACAGTACATCCAAGAAAAGACAAGAGTTAGGGACATCATAGAATCCTTAAAAAATCTCAAATAGCGGTGGGCTGGCCATGTTGCAAGAATGGCAGACAATCGATGGACATCACGACTCACAACATGGATCCCCCAAGACCACATGCCCAACCGAGGCCGGCAAAATGTTAGATGGAGAGACGAGCTAGACAAGTTCAGGAAGTACTGGCTCCGTGACGCCCATGATAGGGAAGTGTGGCAAATCCTGGGGAAGGTCTATGTCCAACGACGGACGTTAAAAGACTGATGATGATGAGAGTACTGATAAAATTAGTGATCAGAAAATCTGAAATAATGCCTCCAAGTACAAGGTTCAAATGCAACTGGTACAAGAAAATAACAATTATTACTTCATCTTTCCCTAAACAACAGAATTTGCTATGCACCATGTAATCATGAAAGTGAATGAGTTTTAAAGTATTTATTTTTATATACATCATATTGTCTATATGGTGTAGAGTGTGATTGAGTAGCATTATGTTCGTTGATACAGACACTGACATACACTTAGCTGAACAAAACCAATGACAGACATCAAAATTATCTCTCTAATTCAACCCCCTATTCTGAGCAATGAACCTTTCTTCAAGCAACCATCAACACAAATTTCTTTCTCCAGAAAAATCATGTGTAACATTGGCAGTACTAAGTCTGATTGTGACCCCTGCAAATCCCCTGCAGGTCCCACATGCTATCTCTCTGCGTAACCACTGGGGACCAACTAACACACATATCTAAACCAAGGAAAACAGATGTACTCATTTGGCCCAGTTGTCCAACTTTGATACTTTATTTTTATGATTTCATAAGAATCCAAGACACCAGCTGAATGCTGCAACTGCACTTGTTTTAGTACAGTTGCCAGAATTGCATCCAAGTCTTCTCGTCATGATGCATCAAACAATTTCATGCCTAAGTGAATACCAACATTCAGTATCAGCACAGCTGTTGCTACACTAGTAAAAAAGCCACCCACCTAATTCCTATGAACATTATCTCAGGTAGATACTGAGTTGTCATTTCTTGTAATACCTGTGTTCAATTGCTCAAGCACACTTCCAGTCACTGCTTGGATTGTTAACCAATCAATACAACTACTTCAAGAAGTAAAATGATCACTTGAATGTACAGTAGTGGTTTGAAATTTAATCATCAATAGATAATCTAAATCATGGCCTTGTATCAGACCTGTGAGTAATTGTGCTCAAACAATTGTTCTCAAGAGATCGCAACAGAAAATGGAAAAACAAGTAAAACTACTAAAGCTGAGAAAATGCAAAGGAAGACCAAGAACGGCACACTCATCATATTAGTATAAGTATTTTTACTCTGAATACTACACTTGAGTGTAATGTTTATCATGTTGACCTAACAAGACAATGAGCAAGCTTGATCTTCACTGGGAACCTAAAAATGAAATCATGTATCAAATTTGTGCTGGTTGAAGTAAATGCACATTGTACAGATTATTTTTGATGTCTGGTAACCAAGAACAAATGAATGTGGAACTACCACATGCCTGCATCTTTATTGTTATGGAGTCCCCTCTATTTCTTCACTTCTTTCTCTATAAGCTTTCAATTTCGTGTGGGTTCTTTGGCAAGATGAGAGCAGGACTGTGGCATTATTTGGCAAATCAAAAAGTGAAAAGAAGGATCTGTCAACCATCATCTCCCATTCTATTATGATACAAAGAGACAATAGACCACTGTAGTTATTTATAATAGTTGGGTAACTAGTTAGATTTGGACCTTAATCCTAACCCAGACACAAGTGAACTGATTTGCAAGTTACGCTTGCTCGTCAATGCACTACAGAAGGCACCCCAATTGACCAAAGTAGGGAGACAGACAGATACTCAAACCGAAGGTTCTGAAGCCAGCGGCTGAGAATGAAGATCCAGGCATCGGCCAAAGTTATAAAACTGTTCTACTTTTAGCAGCAGAGTAAGTGCTTCAAAGCCCCCACCCCAACTATGTCATACAGGAATGGTGCGGAATGTATTTTTATTATGTCAATCCTTGTTTTAAAGTCAAAAGAAAAAGATATTCAAAATACAGATAGGTTCTGTATTTTGCAAGGGGTACATTAATGACAGAACTGCAATTACCTTACTGGTTAGCAGACTGGGTATAAACAATATCCCCAACAAATCGTTTCAGCAACAAACATTCAGCATATATATTCAATTTATGGTAGTCAATACAGAAAAGAGGCTTACAAAAGGGCTTAACAAACACTCATTGGATGAGGGCTACTTTTGAGAGATTTTTTAAATTTCCAATGTGCATCATACGTACTGTCAAATATGCTACGTAGTGACTCATTGTTTCAACAATATGGAAAACAAAGCTTTTTCTTACATTTCAGTTATAATAGATATATTAAAAATTCTTGCAAAATGATGGAAATATGAATGAATGGCTTGGCTTCACAAACTAGGATGGGGGGGGGGCTTTCACAACTATAGGACCTTAAACGGCGAGTCCTGTATACAATATAGCCCGAAGGCCAGGCAAGCTATGGGGATCTGCCAACCCTTTGCAGGAGAGTTTCAACAGTATAGCCGACTTTAGTAGTAGTTGACTGTAGTTAAAGCACAGGATGTAGTAGGTAGATGGCCAAGATTGCTGTAGGGTTCTACCGTTTGAAGAAGTACCACCATAGCACAACTGTCTGAGCAACTTAATGCACAGATCCTGAAGTGGATGAAGGTCTTTCTCAATCACTCAGAAGGATAACTCAACAGTAAAGCAGCCTGAGCAGATTAGAGCCCAGGGCCAAGTCACACCCCTGTTAAAAAGGAGGGGAGGCAATAATTGCACATCAAAACTATTGTCAATTCTTTTTTGCAGAAGCACTTTGATAGGTCTATTATCTCATGATGAAAAAAGCATTTTATATGCAATCTATTTTTCTACATAATCTCCTCCTTTGTCAATTCAGGGGTAAATATTGATCAAACATCAAACATTGAAAACTTCAGATCAAAACTCAGTCGAAAACTGTATATCAGGCTGTGAAATGAAAATGGACTTATTCCTACCAAATT
The DNA here is from genome assembly GCA_963457665.1 of Thysanoteuthis rhombus. Classification (NCBI taxonomy): domain Eukaryota; kingdom Metazoa; phylum Mollusca; class Cephalopoda; order Oegopsida; family Thysanoteuthidae; genus Thysanoteuthis; species Thysanoteuthis major. Next base: position 9,022 of record CAUOPZ010000569.1, on the reverse strand, counting down.
AACAAGATTTATCCTATGAAGATTTTTACAGAGCTTAATTTCGGTAATATTCATTCATTCAAAACACTTTGAAAAAAGTTTTTTCTTTTTTCAACAAACTTTTTGTATCCTTGAAAAGTAATTGAATGCCTTTGTCTTTTTGTTACAATTTTCATTTAGTTCTTGATTAGATAATTGTCTACTGAACATTGAAATGGTATCTATTAGTAAGATAATCAAGTCGTATAATCCCTGTTTACAAACACAAAAGTATAATTTATACAATCCTGTCTACAGACTTCCTTTCTTAGAGTGTCCTTTTTCCATTTGAATATCTGTAGAAGTGGAAAATTGTTGTTCTTAGGGCGAATGGTGATTGTATCAAAGCAAAGATGACATAGATTCTTACATAACTACAACACTGGATTATGACAGCTCATTGACATTCAATGACAATGATTCTAAAGGTGGTCTTCCATGGAAAAGATTTGTTTGTGTCATTGAAAGATTATATGGAATTCTAAGGCATACACAATAAGTGGTTTATTACAACATCAGTCAATACATTTTCAAATTACTAAATCCCCTACAGTATTGATCAGGCACATTGTTTCTTAAATAAAGGAAGAGCCAAAAGGTTTTGTCCAGACAGTTTCAATTTTGTTCATCTTAAAAATTAATTAAAAGAAAAGCTTGTAGGTAATTGATATTCAATTAAGATCACATGAATAACTCAAGGTTTGGGCCTCCAACTATTGGTCTGTCCAAGCTTTGGTGTCTGATTGACCAATATTCTCATTATTTGTTCCTCTACACACTTTAATATTGTTCCCATTGATTTTATTCCCCCCCCCCCTCCCATAACAACTTGTATATAGTCAAGAAATTTCACCTCCATTCAGCGTTTTGGGAATGATACATTGAAATATTCAGAAAACCACCAACAATTCTGGCAAGTCAATTGCATGTATATTACCTAAACAAAATACATACACATGATTTGTAATCTAAAGCCAGCAGAGCTCACTGGTTAGGGTGTCAGAGCAAAGGAATTTAATGACTAGCAATCTCAGTGAAAAAAAAAAACTCTTCTTGCTAAAATGGCTTAGAGACCTTACAAATTACTGCATCACATAGAAATATCAGAAGAGGAAAATATCAAGTAAGGAAAACCCTTCTCAGTTGTCAGCAAAGAGTGAACACCAACAACAATTGGAAAAGAAAACTACAGACAGAAGCAAACATATAAACTCAAGGTTGAATCAATAAGTTTGTAATCTGGTAGTAATTAGCACAATTTTGATCTGAAAGTTAACTAATCAAGATCTTATATAGCAGTAAAGAGGCAAGAGAATTGCTTAAAGATAGAAACATTGTACTGGAGCGTTTACCAAACATTCTTGTAAGTTAGAGAAACTCATTTTTACAAAGAAGGAAAATAAATATTGAAATTTCTCGTCACTGGGAAATATAAATATTGGCAAATACATGAAACCCAAATGCTATAAGCAACACAAAATACTAATGCATCCTTACAACTCTTCCTAAATGGTTATTTAGTAGATTGCACACTTCAAAAATATCCCAATAAATCAGTCATAAGTTATAATAGGTGAGGGAGCCCATAGCATTATTGATATTTACCAAGACTCTGTAAGTGAAGTACCAAGTGTAGATCAAATTCACAATTACAGCAAATTAGTATGAGTGGCTAGGTAGCCAGAATTATCAGCAAATGCACAAGTGGCTTATCTAACCTTTACAAAAGAAACACTAATGCTAGTTGACCACCATAAAGATAGCATCAAATAAGTGACCATTGAGAAATCTTAGATGTTTGAGTGTAAATAAATGAAAGAATGAATGAAAAGCAGAATCAAAAACTAAGAGACAGAGTAGAGGGAATACAAAAGTAGCTGTGCAGAACCATGAACACACAAGACTTAGCGAACCAACAGGAGTGAGGAAACTAAAAGGAGAATAAATTGTAGTATCTAAACAGTTGATTAAATAGAATTCTAGTGACCAGAATTTAAACTTAATGCATAAGATCAGTATATAAAAGGAAGGAGAGAGGATGTCCATTTTTTAAAGTTTATCAACAAAAGTTTTTAGTTATCTTTTATTGAGGGTAGGGCCAGGGAAGTATGGGGGACACAACTTCTGTCTTACTAAAGAACTGCCACTTCTCAACTCATCTGATTACAGGGAAAAGTAGGCCATTCCTTTCACCTTTTCCTACAGAACAGCCACTTTTCAGTTTATCTACTCAACAGAAAAGCAAGCCATATCCTTCCACCTTTTCCTCAAAACTTCTGCTTCTCAATATTTTAACAAGGGTGCAAAGGGAAATAACATCCTCACATTTTTGAGCTGAAGAAACCTCTTGTCAATAGACAAACTTTCTCTCCCACTAACAAGCTCCTTTTGTTTACATTCAAAGTATTGTTTTCTGATAGGCACTGGGTCGATGGCTGCTGCACCTGAGTGACCATTCAAAGTATGACACACGCAACTTAGTCTCTCAGTGTTTTCTTTCCCAATAAGCCGTCAACCAAGTTCTACGAACTTGATCTACCAATTCCATTTTCCAACAAAGAGCATGTAGAATTGGATTCATGCCTTTCCCAAATGAATTAGTGTGAAGTGAACATAGCCAGCATCAGCCAAAATTTGAATGATGAACCAATACCATTTTCAGATAGAGGGCAGGGAGAAGTGGAATCATACCTTTCTCAATGGTATTAAAATGAAGTGAATAAAAACATCAGCTGGAATCCAAACTTGATCACCAATTGTGTTTTCATTATCTTTGTCAACACATCCCTGCCCATTCACTCACACAAAGCACTCAAACATACGCAAATTATCTACTCATGCATTAATCAAATCCTTCTTTCATACATCAATGCACAAGGAAAGCATCCTCTCAATATTCATGATTATACAAGAGTCCAAAAATGAATTAGCAAAACACCAGAGTGACGAAGAGTTTTCCAGAAAGATGCAACTGTTGAATGAACAGAATTCTGATTGATCTGTCATTACAAGAAAAAAAAGAGGCAAAATTGGAAAGAAGAGAGATAACTAGTTTCTAAGGAAGAGATGGTTCACTGAATTCGGCAAACAATCACCAAAGACTTTATGATGGAAGCCAAGCTTTGATGGTGGTGAAACATATGACAGAGACATTCCATAATGATTGACCTCATCTGTTGCAAATTCTTCACTGATAAACGTCAATAGGAAATTGTAACTCAGGCAGAACTTTCCAAACTGTATGTCCTTGATAATCTCAAAGTGCAATGCAAAATCAAATATGATTTTGTATATTTTTCAGAAGATGCTCTTCCCGAGGCAATTGAACTGCTTGAACGACATTATACACTTGGTTCAACTAACAAGATTTAAATAACGAGTCGCAAAGTAACTTATTTACAAAAAGTGTGCCATCAAAGTTGGAAAGTTCTGAACTGATGACTATGTCTCTAGCTCTCGGCCAAGTCTCTTGTCATTTTTGTTACAATGTATACATCCAAAATATGAATTTCTCAGTGTGCCTAATAGTCAAAAAACAAAAAATATTTCATATACAGATTGAAACTTTCTAAATAAATAAAGACAATAATGATAAGAATTAATCATATCAATAGGACAAAAGAATTTTCACTTTCAACAATCTCTTTATTTAAACCAATAGGAAGAAAATCAAGCCCCAATCATTCAAATGATATAGGTTCATTGCATTTACTTCATCTGTGAAAATTCTAGCACACAAAAGTATACAATGAACTTCAAATGAGTAAGAATACCGTAAGACTAAATCAAAGCATCTTTTTCTTTTTTATGAAAAAGAATCTCATAACCAGAATTGTTTCGGGAGTCATGAATAAACAAATTTCCCCTTCTATTTAATCCATTAATAAGAATAAAAAATTCACTTATTCAGCACAATAACAGAAGAGAGTCTCATTTTGCAAAAATCAATCATCTAATTCTTTCATACATGACGTTTTCTGTGTAGCACAGAAATTAAAAACTAA